>JASSUY010044855.1:3032-38583 GCA_032466535.1 Forpus xanthops
GCTTTTTCATTTTTGCTATATAACAAAGCTAAGATTCCACCTATATCTTTAAAGAACAAATGTCTCTGAAGTAATTTCAATGTATCAATAATGTGGTTGTATGTTTTCAGAGTTACTATTATGAAAGAGAAAGACACCAGGAAGAGTAAAGGAGTTGCCTTTATTTTGTTTTTGGATAAAGAATCTGCACAGAACTGTTCTCGAGCACTTAATAACAAGCAGGTAAATTGTGGGCAGTTGCTGTGGCAGGAGGGTTGGGTTTATTCCTAAATATTTACTCATTTTTTTTCCTAATTTGCCGTAGTTGTTTGGAAGAGTAATAAAAGCAAGTATCGCCATTGATAATGGAAGAGCAGCAGAATTCATTCGCAGGCGTAACTACTTTGATAAGTCTAAATGTTACGAATGTGGGGTGAGTAAAGCCAAAAATCAAGTAATACATTCCATCTTTTGACCATGTTGTGGTTTAACTCCAACCAGCAAATAAACACCATGCTTGTTCATCTCCACCCACCAGCAGGATGGGGGGAAGAGAACTAGAAGTGTAAAAGTGAGAAAACTTGTGGGTTAAGAGAAGAACAGATTAATAACTGAAATAAAATAGTAGTAATAATAAATTGCAATGAAAATAACAGAGAAAAATTAACCCCAAGAAAGGTTAGTAGTGCAAATTAAAACAATTGCTCATTGCCAGCCAATCAGTGCCCAGTTAACTCCCGAGCAGTGGCCCCTCCACCAAACTTCCCCCTAGTTTTATTGCTGAGCATGACATTATATAGTATGGAATCTCCCTTTGGTCAGTTGGGGTCAGCTTTCCTGGCTGTATCCCCTTGTACTTACTGATGGGGCATGTGAGGAGCAGAAAAGGCCTTGAGCTGTGTAAGCACTGCTCAGCAGTAGCTAAGCCATCCCTGTGTTATTGAGCACTGTTTCCAGCACAAATGCAAAACATAGCCCTATACTAAGTATTATGTAGAAAATTAACGCTACCTCAGCCAAAACCAGCACAGGCTCTTGGCTTGTTTCTTCAGTTTGGCCATTGCTGTTAAATCCTGCCCATGCTGTTAATTTATTATTTTTTTTCTTTAGATATTCCAACTAACAGAGCAATTTTACCATTTTCAAGAATGATAGTACCCCTTTTATCCTTTATTTGAGATCTGGGGGGGAAGTTTGTATATGCAATTGCTGCTTAACCTGCTGATCAGCATACTGATCCGAGTATCAGTATGATGCTGTTTGAGAAGGAAAACCTCCTAATCTTTGCTTCAAAATACCTGCTTTTGTTATACTTTTGGAAATTCATGGTATTACTGGCAGTAAAATAAATATTGAAAACAACTGGTTTTATACAGAAGCAGTGTATTTTAAGTTTTAGGCTAGTCCTCACTTTCCCTAACTGTAATAACATAGGAGATTCAGATTTGGGTAGTGTTGAATGTCAAATACAACCTTGATTTATATTCATAGCACCTTTTAGAGCAGAAATGTTGACTAGCTCCTGTTTCTTAAACTGTTAACGCTGAGGTTTATATCTTTACTTGAACATAAATGGTGCTGTAGTGTATTCAGCTATTGCAATAGCCAAAGAAAATCCACTTTGCTTGTAGCTTGTTCTCAATTTGCAGTTAAACATGCATATCACCACTAATCTCTTTGTTTCCATGGCAAGCTTATAGGGAAGAGTTTTTCTTCTGTGTGCTAATTCAGCATTCCATTTATCTTACTAATTGCTTCCATTTTTTTCCCCCGTGAACTGTCTTACATTAACTTTCCTCATGATATGTTTTAACAGATTGTTGTTTTTAATGGTTTCTGTTAAGCAATATTTCTTTTTCTCCAAGGAAGCAGGACACTTAAGTTATGCGTGTCCTAAAAACATGCTAGGAGAGCGGGAGCCACCAAAAAAAAAAGAAAAGAAGAAAAGAAAGAAGATAGTTGAGCCAGAAGAAGTGTATGTGTATTTATTGACACATTACTGCTTTTTTTAGGAAGCTTTTTCATACTGAACATTTACAGATCTGTATTTTTTTCTCTTTGCACAACAAAGTGAGCAGGAGGAAGAAAGTGAAGAGGAAGGAGAAGACCCTGCTCTAGATAGTCTCAGCCAAGCCATAGCTTTTCAGGTACAAAATTGAAGCATTGCATATTTATTGTTATTTAGATGCAATTCTACTTCTTTTTTGAGCTGTTTTGCAAAGCTCTGAGGTACAGCCCTAGGACTATCTGCTCTGTAACCCAGGGCACTCGGTGGTTTCTTTCATTTTTTTCCATTTACTTTCGCTATTGATATGTTTGTGCTTTGCAGGTTTCTTTTCTTTTTTGTCCTTCAAGCTCTTTTGCTGCTTAGTTTCCTCCTGTCATCTCCATTGTGATGTTCTATTAGGTTTTTGGTCCACAAATCCCACTTCACTCTGTTAACTGAGCATCCAGAAAAGCAGTCATGTATAAATGACTAGGTATATTCTCTGTCTTCACTCACTGCCTTGTCCTTCTCAACATCTATTCCTGGAGCATCTCCTTTGCCTTGTGCAGTCCATTGTGGTCTCTAATGGACTTCTCAAAACATACTCAATGCATTTTTTTTCGTTATATAGGTAGATAGTCTGACAGCTGTCAGATTGTCTTCTTCAATACTCCTTTACAAGCTTTTGCTTCTCTACACAGAGCAAGCCTGACACCTGATCTTCAGATTTCTTGGCTCCCTGGTTCTCAGCTGTCCCCTTGCCTGCCTTTGTCCCTCCAAAAAAAAACCTTCAAGAGTTTTTAAGATAGCTTTGTTCGGAATATGACTGTAATGAGTACAGAACATTTAGATGGCATAGTCCAAAAAAATCCCCAATGCAAGTGTGCATAGTTATCCTCCCATGACTGGAAAACTCCACGATGGAAGTAAAACCTATAAATATAAACAAGCCAAGAAACTTTCTCATTTCTCTTGTCATCCAAAGATTTTTACTGGAATAGCTTATTTTCCAGTAAAACTAGGAAGCATCTAGTTGAATAAACCTTTGCATCCCTGGAGACATTCATTTCCTGAATGAATGACTCTAAAAGATAACAGAAGACTTGCTAGTGGAACAAAGCTGATTCAATCATGTCTGTTTAAAATGTGATGGATTCTTTGCTGCAGATCTCAGCTGCTCTACAGTTCAATAAGTTTGCTGTGGGCAAAGTTCTTCCCTTTAAAAATGGAGGGTGCCCCACGTGGCCTGCACTAGTGCAAAATACCTACAGTTTGCAGATGAGAACTACTTCCATGAATGTTTTCTAGTGCATTCATTGCACAGTTTTTCTGGAAATGGAGATGAACTCTTTGGATTCTATAATTCAGTAAATTAAACAATAATTAGCATTATTATACAATTGCATTGTACTTTTTTCTTAATCCTGCCTGATACTTTTGCTTCTTTCATTGTAGCAAGCCAAAATTGAGGAAGAACAACAAAGATGGACGCAGACTGCAGGGGAATCTTCAATTTCAGATGAATCAAAACGTCCACGGATTAAGAAAAGTGCTTATTTCAGTGATGAAGAAGAACTTAGTGATTGAAATAATGCTGGTTTACATGCATATGTAATATATATATAGTGTACATTTTGTAAAGTGTTACAAAGTTTTCTGTAATACAGGTTTTGTCTTGGTGATGAAGGAACTTACTGAACCCTGTCCTCCAAACCTCCCGGCTTTTAATCTCTCTTTTCAAAACTTCACCTTTCAAGGCAGCCTCTTAAGAAAATCATGTGTTTCTGCAGTTAAATCCAGAAAAAATATCTGGGAGAATGCTTTTTGCAGTTAGTATCTGACCCAGCCCCTGCGAGTGAAATCTTTTGTAAGAGAATTTCCTGAGATTTTTTCCTCAGAGGAGTTCCTCTTAACATCAGTGTTGTCACCACCACTGAATCTTTAGGTATTGGTCTGTTTATTTTATGTTTGGAAGCAGTGCTTTAGTAGCATATGAATCTTGCACTAGTTCCTGGGCACAGGGTTGATTTTCAGCCTTAAGCATTGTACTAGTCTTTTAACTCTTTATGCAGTAATATAATAAATTAATGTCACATCAGCTCAGTCTGTGAACTCATTTTAGACTAAACAATGCATCTGTCTGTTTACAAAAAGATATTAAGATGTTGAAATTCTGCCTTAAACACAGTTTTAGTAACTTGTTCCACCCTTCCTAGTATTATATGGACTGAATACAGTACAGGCTTCATAGGAGATGCATGTTAAAAGTGATGTGGCAATTAGTTCAGTCTTAAAACATATCTAATGTTTTTAATGAGTGATAGTTCTGTTGCTTTTGCATTAAAAATGAGAATAGCCATGTTTTAAAGATAGGAATGTGCATATATGCTAATGTGCTCAAATCTGATATTGGAAGTCTCTTGCTGTGATACGGGCTTATACTGCATTATTCCTTCTGACTGCAGTTTGGGTGCTTAGCATGATAACTATGGTTATGCACAGGGTTTAAATATACTTGTGTCTAATATGGATCACAGTTTTGTCTTCTTAGGCATCTGAACCTGCTGGCAAAATCCAGAGGGCACAAAGTTTTCCACATACTTAAAAATCAGCTTTCGTGTATACTTGGAACTGTCATGGTCTCTAAGCAAAGCGTATTGGTGCCTGTCTTGCACCTAAAGCTGTTCAGGTCTTTTTTGTAGGGTCTGCATCCTTAAATTTCTGTAGTGTTCTAGTCATGTTTTCCTAAAAAGCCTTGTAGACTCATTAGAACTGTAATAGAGCCCTGCAGCAGTGATCACTCCCAAAACCACAGACACGTGGTAATGGTGGTAACCCTTTTACATTGGCCACTTTGTGTAGTCAAGCTTTTAATTTTTAGGAGGCACAATATAAAGCATGTTCACACTTTCACACTTCAAAGAAGAGACCAGCTGGCCTCTGTTTCTATTTTCAGCTCTTCATGTTGCTCATCAGGATTTGATTTTCTTCCAAATATAGAAAATGTAAATTCAAAAGTATCATTATGTAGTCTTAATACCAATATGCATTCAAATATATAGCAAAGTGCTAAGTAAAGACACACATTCTCTAATACAAAGCAGTCATATTCAGAAGGTTATTCCATGGTCTTCTGTTGCTTTCACAAGAATTCCAACACAAGAATAAGGTAATAAAGGAAAAGATTTTTCTGTACAAACTACTCAAGCCACAGAATGGGAAGAAATGGTGGGCTTTATACATACAAAGGGCTGGGGCTCGGTAGTCCAAAGAATGTTGGTAGGTCTTTGTGATTTTCTGCTGAATTTCAGAAGGAAATTCTTACTGAATAGCTGAGTGCCAACGTGCCAGGTGTACAGTGATTTGCATTTATTAACTCTTAAGTTGCACCTTATGTGTAATAATGAGGACTGAGGACTTCTAAACTCTGCTAAGGAAGAAGACCTTGCTGCCATTGTGCTTCTTTGCAAATGCTAGGTTAGGGCTTAATGGCAGTAAAGTAAATAAATAACTAAAAGCAAACCAAAAGTACTAAAATCTGCTACTTAAAATCAGGGTTTGATCTCCAATACCATGTTCAGTGCTGGTTAAAAGAAAATCAAGAACTAAAATGTGACACAGGAGCAGCTTGACAATTGTCCATGACTTTGATTTGGGAATGGTTGGTAGCTTACAACAGTTAAGATTTAAATGAAGTGATCAGGCAGCAAATTTCAAACTTTTATGACATTACGCTCTGTAATGTAGTAGTGGAGCTCACTGCTATGTGACTGTTTTTCAGGGCCAAAGGGTCAAAAGTATTAGTCTTATATGTGGAATATTTGAAAGTATTAGTTTAAACACAGTCTCCACTCAGAAATATCCTAAGTTACTGACTACTTCTAACTGTAAACTGTACAGACGTATTAACAGTCTAGGAATGTTTTATTCCAACACACTTTACTGTTTCATATTTGCTACTGATGTCAGAAAGAATAAAGATAAAACTGACCTTTGTTCTGACCTAATACAGTACTTCTTCAAGAGTTCCAGCAGCTGAAGCATGTTGATGTATCTTTGCTGCTTCTGCCTCACTGCTTTCCCTGTAGGATTTGCTTCTGTCAGCATGAAGCGGTAGCTCAATCCAGCCTATTACAACTGACCCAGTGGTTTTCCTCTGTAGTCTTTTGTTCCAAGCATAAAGTCACTTGAGATAGATGACACTGGAAAAGAAACAGATAAAAATGAGCCTGCTACTGTGGACAACCGGTGTCTAGAATTCTTCACTTTAAGTTATCTTCCATTAAGTTTTCTTAACTCTGAGCTCCTACTGATTAGTGCTACTTAGAGTTTCTGGCTTGGACTCAGGGTAAAGAAGAAAGTACCTGGTGCCTAGCACAGGACCTGAAGAGACTTTGGAGGAGTGGGATTTTTTGTACTTTGGTCTCCTGTAGTTTTTTAAGTTTCTATTCTTTGTTGGCAAGATAATGAAGTATATGTAGGTGAGCAATTCAGAGCACTAGCATTAGCTAACCATTAAGTTGGATGGCATGTGTACCAGTTCTGCTTGCTTAAATCTAAAATTCTTGTCTGCAGCACTCCCTGATGTAGCTGCTTCATTCCAGAACTTGTCAGGTTTAGGAGCAGGGTCTGGATCTTTGCACTTTGGGAGCTTCTTTCTGGTATACCTGAGAGCACTGCCCAGAGAGGCAGTGCACAGATGGGAGTTTTAGGTGGGTAAGTAAGGGTGGATATCCACGTTGGTGGCACTGTTGGAGCTCACCAAGTGTAGGTGATGCCAGCGCCAGTTTCCTGACCTAGCACCTTAGGCTTGAGAGCAGGGGCTGGAAGCTTGCCCTTTGGGAACTGGTTTCTTTGAAGCCAAGGAATTTGCTCTTGTTCATGCTCAACCCCAGCCATTCCAAGCACCATAGCTTCAGGTTTCCATGTGAGTCTGATCACTGCAGAGAAGCTCGGCAGTGTGAACTGGGCTCCTAATTTAGATCAGACTAATAGGATACAATGAGTTTTCAAAACCTGAACAACAGAGTGGTGCTTTTGTCAGGTTAGTGTATGAAAGCACCAGCTCAGGAAGCAGAAAACAGCTTTGGTGGCATCATGGCTGCAGGCCAGGCAGATGAGGCTATGGAGCCATGTTATCCAAAGAGAGAAGAATAAGAAACACCTTGTAGAACACCTTCCTGTTACTGTTAGAAAAACCACAGGAGTCTGGGGAGGGGAGTTGTGTTGGTTGACAGCAGAGAGGTTGGTACCTTGAGGAGCTAGCTTAGACAAGCCAGCTGAATATTAGTTTTTAAGTATATATCATGTGGCTGTAATTACAGAGAAATGACATTAAGTGGCAGACTGATTTTTATTAAATCCTGTAAAAAATGTGGATCTTTCTGCAAGCATCCACTTAATAGATTTTGTCTTCTTTTTTTTTTTCCAAAATAGCTTGGAAATTGTCAAAATAATGCTTTCTGGGTCATGGGACCTTTCATCTACTGAAATGGCTAGCTGAGTAGTGTCTCAAAAGCCATTATAAATGATGTTAGTCATACTGTGCCTTTGCTGCACTTGTTAAACAATTGTAGCTATGAGACACTGGAGTAATTTTAGTCAATGCTTAGCAGGCTTGGCATATTCAGGTTACTACCCTCAGCAGAGCAATAGAAGGGGCTGTAAATAGAAAGAGCTATGTGTAGCTAAATAGGTGATGTCTGGAACAAATTGTAAACACTTTATCTTTGGCTTCTGGGTCACCGTGTTCTTCGAGATAGCCCTTTTTTAATCTGCAGAGATGACTTG
This sequence comes from Forpus xanthops, assembly GCA_032466535.1. Lineage (NCBI taxonomy): Eukaryota > Metazoa > Chordata > Aves > Psittaciformes > Psittacidae > Forpus > Forpus xanthops. The sequence goes on from JASSUY010044855.1 coordinate 10,789, forward strand.
TAGCATGGGAAGGTGAATTGTATATGCTGCTTGGCTGTAGTCTTTTGAGACACAAAATGTTATATTGCTTAGAAAATGTAGGTATAAAATGTGATTTATTAAGTGCTGCTGTGAACATTAGAAGTAATGAGCATGGAGACCTCTGTGTTTCAGCTTTATAGTCTGTTCAGTATCTGCAGTGTCTATATGATATAACATATGTCACAATTCCACCATTGCTCTTCTATAAAAATATTACAAATAACACTCTTCTGTATGTGTTATCTTAAAGTCACTGGTGTTGAATAGCTGATATAGGTTGCAAAACTGGTTTTAGGTGTCCTGAAAATACTAAACAGCTTTGTTTATCTTAACAGGGTGAGGGTTTTTCTGTAGCTGTTGATGGCAATATTAAAAATTACTATGCTGTTCCTGTATAGAGAAAAAGGTGTAAAGTGGGGGGTATAGTCACCTCAATGTAGATGACCTTGTTTCTTCTATCTATCCTGGTGTCTGTAAATTGTATCGTAGAAGGGATAAGATGAGGGCATTCGATATATAAAAGAAAGCAATATTTGTTAAGTTGAAGAATTGTACAGGTTTGTGAAATAGCATTTCATCAGTGCTAGGCTAACCCTGACCCTGCTGTGCATTCAGATGGATGAGATGTGTGCTTATACAGGTATTTGATGGATATGGTAAGTAACACAGCACGTAAATGGTTACAGAAATTGTGGCAGTGAACATGTGGTCCAAGTGTGTGTGAAAAACCTAACCAACCCAGTGAGGTGATGTAGGTCAGAGTGGCTGGAAGAAAGACCACAGTTACTAATATGAGAACTTTCCTGTCTGATTAATAGGATGCTCCAGAAAATCAAATGCAGCTCTGAGATTGTGAATTCATCAAAGGCAACAGACAGGAGCCTACATTAAGATGAGCTGATCCATAAAAAATCAGTTTTATCAATATGCAGAGAAAGAAAATTAGAAGGCTTCTGAATTTAGACACTGTATCAAGCTTGGCACGGTACAGTAAAGACTCACTTGGTTGCAGTAGTAAAGATGCATTATTGTAACCGCGTATGTGGTGGCAGAGGACGTAGACATGTTCTGCCCAATGAAAAAATGGCTATGGAAGGAGAGACCCAGAATAGAACCAGAAAGGGATATTGAGGACTGTGTGGGTAGGCTGTGAAGTTTCAAGGCACTGAATTGTATTTTTAGAGTGAATGGAATAGAACTGCTTGTACTATGTTGTGTTTAATTGAAGAATGAGTGTCTTGTGTCTGAAAAATTATGAACCTTTTGGTAGTACAAGTTTGTACTGATGTGCAAATGTTCACAGGAGAGGAACTAAAGGAGGCTAAGGTTCTACAAAGAACCTCACTTGGGATGCCCTTGATGTGCAAATTTGATTAGGTGGCAAAGAGCCATCTGTCCATGAAGCCTGGAGCCATGAGGGTGTGTATAAAATGAAATGACTTAGTAACATATGGCAGTTAGGGAAGATGAGAACATGTAGTACTTGCATGTGATGGCTTTGAGTTCGTAAACCATGCATCTGGAATGAGTGACTGTGGTCCTTGAAATTACGTTATTTCAAAGAAAGTGTCTGAAAATTCAACAGCTAGATTTATTTTCATCTGCTGCAGCATAATGTTTTTAAGAAGTGTTTTTACTGTGGGAGGCTTTCACAGGAAAAGCTGAACGGAGCAAACCCAGTTAATTAAAATCTGGATCATGGTTCTGCAGCAAGAGAGGATACTCTGCAAGTGCCATGCCTGTGGCATCCCAGAGAATGCAGGGCCCCGGGGCATTATTCATGTTCATATTTAATTTAGCTGCAGCTGCTGGAGGATGTCCCGAATCCTCTTCATTTGCTGCACAATTCAGGTCAAGCCCATGATGGAGTACTCAAGTCTGGGACAAAGTAGCCCTTGCAAAACTTTTTCCTTTCTGCCCCCCGATGTCATTTGTACTAGGATGGCAGGGTTTGTACTGTACTGCACTCATGTTGTATGCCCACTAAATATTAAGAGTAAATGCTACAGCATTTACTGCCACCTTACTGCAAATTTGGTGTGGTGCTCTTCCTTGGGATTTCATGTGTATGGAGTCATTACTTAGACCTTTGAAAGGGCAAACTGGTTGATAGGAAGGCACGGCACTTCCTTGATCTGAATGTGGTAAGAGCACTGCACATAGATTGCTCTTTTGAGGATGGGGCAGTCAGTAATTATTGTAACATCATTCTCTGGATGCAACTTCCCTGCTCCTAGGGGTAGGAGCCAGAGGAGGAGGGAAGGAGCTAGTGGGGGCAAAGAAATGAGTAGGCCAAATGTCCATCCAGAATAACTGTATCTCAATGATGCTGAACATTTTCAGTTCCTTTCCATAGATTCCCTTCTTAACAGTACTTCAGAATTTATGAGGGTGAAATGATGTGGCTGCCTGAGTACATAGGTGCAAATTCTAACTGCAAAGTTTTTATTTCAGTCACTTAGAAGCAGAACATGAATTATATTCATGCAAATGGGACTTGCCACATCTTCACATTATCTTCCTGTTTTAACTGGCTTCTCCTGAGGAGCAGTGACACCTGCCTGTTAGCACTACTTATTGTAAACTACTTTTTACACAGGTGTTATGTTTAAATAGATTCTGAGGTGAGAGGCTTGAATGCAGACAGCACAGGGGCTTTGTGACGATGAAGAGGATGTATTATACTTGGGAGGAGAGGAAGGAGAGCTTCTGAAGCAGGGAGGAAAAAAAGAAGAAAATTGGTAAGTGAGGCTGAGAATATTGGTAGCTCAGAGACCAGCATCAGAATAAGGGGCCAAAGGGAGCAAAAAAGGTCAAATAAACCAACATACACAATGGTCTGTAACAATTCCCCTCCGTTTAAAGAAGGCTTCTACAGGAAATGAGCGATTTTGCAGTGAAGGTTTGTTTCTCACATTTAACTCTGACCTCAGTTACCTGATTTTCCCAGTGCTGAACTTCACAGCAGTATGGAAAGGTGAGTGCAGTTCAGCTGTTTTTGACAAATACAGCCAGGAGTGACTTCCCAATCCGTCCTTTGTGTCACCAGTTATTGCTGAAATGCTCTTTAGCCAATCAATGACTCCTAAGACCTAACAATGTTCTGAAAACCAGTGTCTCTTTAACTCCCTGCCCTGCTCACCTGTCCCTCCTTCCCCCATGGGATTGTTATTGTTAAGAGCTTTCTCCAGATGAGAAATCCCTCCCATCTCTATTCACTTCACCATTGATGTGATTTATGCTGAGGTTTTTTTCCTCATTCATAACTTGCTGACTGTTCTTGTCCCTGTGATGAAGGTTTCCTCCCTACATTTCTGACTCTCTCCGATGGAGACATTTCTGTTCTGTGTGTTATGTGCTCTATCTAGTCTGCAGACCAGCTCCAGGGTGTCTCATTGGAATTGCACTTCACTTGCAAGATGCTTTAAAATGAAGGAAAAAAAAAAGTGCTTTCCAGCTCTGCCATTTACTTATTCTGTACAATTGATTTTCCACATTCATTATCATTGGCTAAATTTAATACCTAGAGGCCTAGGTTTATAACTGAAGGAGTCTTTACTCATTCCGGTTCTTTTTCCTTCAGTAAATTGCTGATAATGTGAGGGGTTTGGTTATCTTCTGTCATATTCCACCCATCTGGTTTTAATTAAGCAGAAAACCATAAAATGTTTAACAATGGCCATGACAGTTGCAAGCTGAAATGGGCAATTCAAAATAAAAGCTCATCTTAAGTTTTGGTCTAAAATTACTCATATTAATAATGAATAAGGCACAAGAAGTTAATTCAGAAAGCTTGCTGCTTGGAAACTTTCCTCTGCCATCTCTGTCCCTCTCTCTTCTTGCAATAGAATAGTTACAGTTCCTTGACATAGTATGAATGAGTTAAATTGAATTTACTGAGATGATTAAAATATATATGGTCATCATTAACTGAATTATAGCAAAAACGGCAATGAATCACACAGGCTGATGTTTGCTGCCATGTTTGATGACAGATGTATCATATTTAGGCTTCAGCTGATGAGAGAGGCCAACAAACTATATTTCAAATGTCTAGACATATTCCTTTGGAGAATACTCAAGTATGAGTTCCATACACGCCTTCAGTCTGAGTGATAAGTACATTATTCATTGATAGCTGGCTTCAAAAGATGTATTTTGTGCCACAGTATTATGATAGGCAGTATTTTTTGCTGTCGTTATCTTAAAAGGTTTATTAGCTCTTCCATTCTTTTTTTTTCTTTCTTCTTTTCTTCCCTTTTTTCATGGGTTTAAGAGTTCACTGTGGAAATCTGCTGACGTTTGGCAGAAAATGCTCACTTTAGAATCTTCCCTTTATTTGTAAAATAGAAAGTGTGGTGGGGAATCTCTGTAAGACTTTTCTATTATGTTAAAGATTCTGTCGTGTGCTTATGCAGTTCATTTATTGTACTTTCACTTAGAAGTAAAAATTAGCTGATCGTCCCTTTTAATAAGAATAAGCCGACCAGCAGATGGTTATTCCATATTTTGATGCATATTTCTATAGAACCATACTCAGGCTGTTCCCAAATGTTTGTATTTCTCACTGGTACCACGACAGCTGAATACTGGGTTAGGAAAACTTCATTTCAACTCAAATTGCAATCACAGGAGGGAATTGAGAGATGGGGAGGAGCCTCAGTAGGTTGCTGTCATTTACATGGCGTTAGTAGTTTGTTATGAAGCTGGAAAGTTGTATGAAGTACAGAAGCCACTTTGTTGAGGAGAAATTCTTCACTCTCACTGTTTTCTAAACCCATTTTTCTCACCCAGAGAAAGTTCTACTCAGCAAAAGTACTATTGATCCCATTTTCAAACAGTGTCACAACAGAACTGAAGCAGTAAGGGATGAGAACTTGGAGCTCATGGGAACTGGTCAAAAGCAAGAAAAAGGCAATTTCTTCAAGAAGCTGTGATAAAGGCATTACTGCAATCTGAAAGTGGAATAAAATAAGGAGTGAGATAAGAGCTCAACATAGCTAAACCATGAACTCTTCAACAGTGTTGAAACGCAAAAGAGAAGGAGAAGCTAGGTCAGTTTGCCCAGTGCAATTAGCACAAGTATGCCGAGTCAAAATCAAAAGATCGGTCAATCAAACCAGAAACAGTAATGAGGGTTGTACATGTAACAAGAAAAGAGGATTATGTTCATGAGTCAGTATAGAGATAAAGTGCTGGCCACTTTTCTCGCTCAGCAATGTCCAAGGCCAGCTGGATTGCTTTCACCTCAGCAAACTGACTCGATTCACCCTCTCCTTCAGCAGTTTCTACAACTTGTCGTTGAGGACCCCATACAGCTGCCCTCCATTTACGATACTTTCCCACAATACGACAGGACCCATGACAGGAGGGTAAAACCCTTCAGCAGGCAGGAGTCCTCAGGGGCGCAGCTGAAAAGGCCAGGGGATGTTCCAGCCCTCACTAATGAAGTCAACTGCAATGATGGCAACCATCTATCAGAGTGGCAAAGAAAGGGTAAGGGGTGCTTAAGTTAGTTAGGCACTATTAAAATGGCTGGGCCTCCTGGAGTGCCCGGAGACCCTGGGCAACTTTAGGAGTTGTCTTTTGAGAATTTGCGCGTACAAGCGAACATTCAGATGCTGGTGTTAAAAAATGGGAGCTGTGGAATTTTAGACCCATGGGTAAAAAAATCCTGGAGCAAAGGGGTGAGGAGTAAAACTCAGTATGAAGTGTAATCAATCTGATGTCTTTCTGTACAAGGGTATAGATTTTGCATGTAAAAGAGAGGTGGTAGATATCATGAAGATCTATGGTATTTTGCCATAGTAACAACAAGGTCTAACTGCTACTACTGTAACCTCAGTAGTTTGCAGACAAGCTGATGAGATGTACTGAATGGGGTTCTGCAGAGATCTGTCATGAATCTGATACTGTTCAATACTCTTTAAACCTTGGATGGTGGAATGGAAAATATGCTTATAAAACTTGTGAATAACAAGCATCACATAGGACACCAGCTGTCTTGGCTTTCCATCTAATACTGCTGAATATTGAATGGGAACAAGAATAGCTCTTCCTTTCCTGACTGTTCCTGAGCTAATCAGTTACCTCCCATGACCTCTGCAAGCACCTTCTGCTCAGTCCTTGCTTCTCCCCATGGTTCTTCCACACTGGCATAGGCTTCTGCCCCTCTGCTTATCATAGCGATTTCACCAACTGAACTGACCTGTGCTCAAGGCTAATGTGGCTTTGCCCTGGGGGCACAAGGACGAGATGATTGGGAAATAGGCAGAATATGTTATTAAAAGCTTCCTTGATAAAAGTGGGACTGAAACCCCTAAATCTGGGTTCACACACCTGACCGTTTTCCTGGCTGATCCAAGCTTTCGGTAGATTCTGTATCTCTTTCCCAGAGAATGATCGATCTGGTGACGTCCGGTTCACAGGCACTTGAATCTTCCAGGAAGAGATCCTTTACAGCTGGCTGTGGTGGTTTTTACTGTTTTGGGGAGGGGGCTCTTTTGGGAGGTTTGCATTTTCATTGTCTGGGGGGGTTTCTATCTTCAAAGGCTCTGTCTAGCAAAACAGGACTTGCTTTTCCTTGGAGGCACGTTACAAGATCTTCAAAGCTAATAACTGTCCTCTGTCTTTCAAGGCTCTGTTGAAGCCTGGGGCCATAGACTGTATTTCCCACAGCCCCCAACAAGCTTTATTATGCCTCTATCTGTGATGTTCCTCTAAGTATCAATAACCTCTCATCACTAGCAAGGTCAAATACCGCATCTATAAAACACTTCAGTGTTCTTGGACTGTTCTTTGGCAGTCTGGCTTTTATACTTTACAGCAGGAGGACAGTGCTCTGGTGAAGTGGAAAGGGGAGACATCCATTGCCAATATAGTAAATGCCAAAGCTGAAATAAAAATGTTCAGGGCTCATTTGAGTTCACCCCCTCCAGGCTGTCAGCGTGGTTTATCAGCATGTGGGGGACGAATGAGAAACAGGCTCTTGAGCACAAATAAGTGACAAAACTGAGAAAAAGGTCTCTTCAAATGCGTTCTTACACTTCAAGACTTTTTGTAATTGGAAAGAGAGCCTTGTGTGGGATTATTGTTTGGAAGATGCAACTGCAAGAGACGGTAAACTTGGGTGAGGTGCCATGTCGATCATGTTATTACATTTCTTATCTAGTTGTGTGGCGCTATCAAGCCCTACTCACTGGAAACACATTCACCGTCACTATGTATAGAATCGTGGTGCTAAATAACAATGTGGTTTGATGAGAAGAGTCAACACTTTAACAGTTTTGCAGCCTTCCTTGTATGTTTGCAGGGCAACAGGATGAAAATTTCCAGGTCCTGCTTTGATAGATCACAGCTTATAATTATAGTCACGTTGCATGGAAACGTGGGCACACTGCTGGCTAGATTAGAGAAAGAGACAGACAAGATCGAAGCCTCCCTGTTATTTTTCCCCTCTTTGAGTGTGCTAACGTGTGCCCACTTCAGGAATTTTGATGAGGATGTTTTCATACTTTTTCCTCATTTTTATAGCTCTGAAGGCTCTGGTGGTTCTGCTTTGTTTCACTTCTAATAAATTCTTCTTTTGTTTGACCTTTATCAGTTTCCACCCTTCATTTGGCTGTACTGTATTCCTTTCCTCCCTCTGCCACAATCTGAGCTCTGCACCCCCTCCAGTGCTGTCTCCACCTCCTTCCCTGGAGGCAGCCCCTGTCATTATCACCTCTCCTTCACTCCTCTCTTCCCTGACATAAGCGAGAAGCTCAATGACACACAGTTTCCTGCATAAGAGGAGGCTGTTCATCGACAGCTTTTATTTATTTAATAACCCCCTTTCACAACGGTGCTTTGCAGTTTACTGTAGAGGATACAGGGAGCAAAATCCAACTGTGATTTATAGAGCGGAGAGGCAGAGCTGTGAGTACACCCGTGGTCCCTGGGTCCTGCACTGTGCAAGCAGATATGGTAGCAGTGTGAGAACCCCATGTTACAGCTACATAATATGAGATACTCCGAAAGGTGATGTGTTCCCAAAAGGCTCCAAGTTGTTTGCTTATGGGCCTTATGACAGATCGCATTATCTTCATTTCTCATCATGGTTTTATCTCTCCTCCAGTCTTTTCTTGGTCAGTTCTTTGCCCGCTTATAGCTGTTTTGTCCAAGAGATAAGGTGATTCCTCAAAGTACCCATTCTCAGCCCTGCCCATCCTTTTCCTGCAGGTACCACAGCTGGATTTCTACAGTGCTTACCTTGGGCCTTGCCTTTAACCATGGGTCTCCATTGCTGTAGTATCCAGCAGTGGCCCTATCACCCATGTAGAGCCCATCAAAGGCCATAGAAATGGCATTTAGTTTCAGTCTTCTCAATCAGCTGTGTTCCAAAAGTGATCTGAGATGAGATCTGCTGAGGCTCTGGAAAGGAGCTTATGTGCAGCAAGAAATTGGTCAGGGATAAGGAATACAGTGCCAGTGCCTTGTGCAGGTTTAAGGAGAGGCATCAAAAGGACTTGGACTAGTGAGGCATCTATTAAAGCATTGAACAGGGCTTATAAAAAGTCTAATAATATTAATATATGGTCCAGTGCCAGGGGATGTCTTGTTTGTAGCAGAATGAACTTGGCTGTTGTTAGTGTGGGAGTGAGGATGCAGCTCCCAAGTACAGCAGGGATTTAGTGATACAGCCCCAAGCCTCACATGTATAAGAGCAACTTCCCCTCCTCTGAAGATGGGCATCCATCTACAGATTGGGGTATTGTGAGAGCAGCAATGGAGGGAACAGTAGGTAAACAAGACTTCCTCAATTCCAAGGTACCCTTGGGAGGTTAACAGGGGTGCAAACTGAGAGGGACAGCTCCCTTTGAGGTGCTTTGCCTCCTTTTCAAGGCAAGTCTCTCCTTCTGATCACACTGCTGAGCAGCAGGGTTTTACAGCAGGGCTGTCCAGTCTCCTCGTTTATCCCACCTCCTGACCTTTCCACAGCACAGATGATCCCTTTTCTGACCGAACCCACCTCAGAACTCTGATCAAGGCCATGTCACATCCCCATCCCTCAGTGGTTAGGAAACTCATTTTAAGCATTTAGTTTTTGCTCGCTCCCTCTCCCAAAACCTTTCCCATTGAACAAAGACACAAAGTTTAAAGTGATGGCAGATACATTCACAGGAACCCAGAGCTGTTTATTGCAATCAGAAAGTGTTTTGGCAATGGATGGACACAGAACCAGCCTAAGTCGTCCATCCTTTGCCAGTTTGCAATGGTCAGATATATTTGACTCAAGTGATACAGGAAATTAGGTGTGTGGGTTTTGGTGAAAGCTGGGCATACTGAGGCACCTGTGTGACTAGGTGTTTGCTTGTGAATTACTTCATGTATTTATATGTTTAATTCCACCCAGAACATGGTTTAGTTACCTAAGAGGTTTCATTGTTTAGATCTAGGTTTAGGTCTGATTACTAACTCAAAAGTAAGGACTGCAAAGTTTACTTCTTATGGAGCTACCAAGCTCCTTACAGAACTTCCATTTCCTTTGTATTTCATAGTAAAACCCATTTGTTTTCCAAATACCGACCTCAGTTTAGAATCAGCCAGGCCTTTTCAAGGCGCTAAGCAAATGCACCTAGACAACGCAGATACAATAATTGCCCACAGGAAGATCAACTGAAATCCTGCCTCCCAAGCTGTGTTGCTCTTATCCCTAACCCCCTAGGAGAGAAGGAGCGAGATGAAGAGATACTGCAGTTTCACCCAGGTATCCTATTCCATACCTGAAATTACCTATGACAGCAAGAAATACAAGGGGGAAAACGCTGAATATGCACTTCTAAGAGATGGATGCCCTGGAGCAACAGAAACACAAAGCAGCTCTCACAGGAGGAGAGCAGGATTAATGATCTTGATTGTTTTATAATGGCCTCTGGTATGATTTTTCCTGTTATGAGGTAAAAAAAAGACATTTGCTACACAAGAAAAGAAAAAGCTAAAAGGCAAGGGCATGAAGTATAAATAACTTAGAAAGTGAAAGAATGAGCATGGAAAGAGTCCTGCATGGTTTCATTCAGGCGTGTGTAAGAAGAACTTAGTTGGAAGGATTTTTTTACATGTACCTCATTTCTGAGGCGCGTGAACTGTGAGTCCAGCTCCAGAGAGGGGTAAGCCAATGAAAGCCAAACTTGCAAACCCCAAAGAAGTGGGAAGTAGCTCATGTTACCTCATAATATTGGTTTGAAAGTAGATGATCTTTAAGGTCTCTTCCAACCCAAACCGTTCTATGACTCTGTTTTCCCCAGTAGAGAGATTGTGGTCAGCAGGTCCTTCTCCAAGAGTGGTTCATGCTGCACTTAATCTGGTATAGCTGTGGGCTGCCAAGGATGGCAGTCTTTCTGTTTTCATGTCCCCACTCCCATCTGTGTCCCTCTTCTCTTGCTTGTATCACGTCAAGGGATTATGCAACTTCAGGGTGAATCAGCTCCCCTGATCCAACAGAAAATGAACAGGGTTTTGGTGGGATCATTCGCTTGGGCTGACCAAAGGCAACTGAGCTGGAGGTAGATGGGGAGAATGGGGAAGAAACCAATGAGTGTGTGGGACAGTGACCTCTTTACCTCCATCAGCTTTAGCCAGAGCAACATTTCTGACCATAGTTTTACACAGCTTCGAAGTGGAAAAGCACACAGTGAGAGCTGTTTTCTGTCAACACGCGGCTGGACTAGCAGCAAAGATCCGAGGGAGGAGGAGGTGACAGTAAATGATGGAAGAGGCAGAATTCTGAGGCTGTGAATGTTAAAGCATACGGGATATTTGGAGAATGGGAAACCACCACCTCAGCTCTTTTTGGAGAAAAGAAGGAGCCAGACTCATGCATCTCCCGTAATCCAGTGACTGAGGAGAGTTTTTACTGAGAAAATTGAAACCTCACTGAGCTTCAACCAAGACATATTAATTGTTTTCTCATTTGCTGCTGTTCAGATATTTGCCGCTGATCACAGTCTAGCAGATGATGTGCTATGAAAGGTGGAGGCAGCATAAAATGCCTTGCTGAATAATTGATCACCACCCCTCCAGGCTACGTCCATGGATGAATGCATATGCCAGTTAGGATGACTGTGTCCCCAGTTAATGCTCTTAATTTACAAACACTTGATCTGAATTACAATAGCATCTTTAAAGGCATCTTATTTATGTCAGAAGGGTTTTCATATTTTACAGTGTTTCTTTTTTGTGTGTGTTGCTGATTAAATGCGGGCACCTTTTGGCTCTTTTATCGTGTGGACATTTAGAAATGGATATGTTTTTAAAAGAATAGAAGTGTAAATCTTGATCACACCAAATCGATGGGAAACCTCCTGTTCACCTTCCTGCTGCACTTTTTCATCCAATGTGCATTGCTCCTAACATGTTATAATTCCCAAATTGTCTTAATAGGAATAAGGGACCAAATAAAAGCCAGTATCAGGTCCCTGTATCTCACCCACAACACGAAACAGTGGAGGCAGAGGGCTAGACAACAGGGTTACTGAACTCAATGTATGGCAGAGATTTCCCTCCTTGAAGCCTTTTCTGCAGATTTGTTTGCCTTCCACAAGGACCACAGGAGTATAGCGAATTTTACCTGAGAACTGCTCTGATTCCTAAACATCCACATTTTTAATGTGGCTCATGTTATGCACGTGTTGTTTTCTGCTGTTTACTTCTGGAAGAAGGGAACAGAAGAGGTGGGGGGGAAGGCTGAAGGAATGAAGAGAGTTGGATAAAAGCAGCATTAGCACCAAATGGTGCCACTGTACTTGAACTCTCCTCTCAGCTTTCTGCCTCTCCTCAGCTTCCTCAGCATTACTTCTGAAGTGCACAGCCTGCCTTCCAGGGGCCTCAGGCCATTCTCTTGTCTGTTCGCCTTTGGGAGGATTAATGGTTATTTGGAGGCAGCCGCCTGGCTTTTCTCCCCATGTGGCTGTTCATGCAGTCATATCCAGACTCGGTCATATTTGTTTTATATTTGCTGTGATAAGCTGATTTACTATTTCCTATATAAATTGTTTAACGTGACCTCGTAGGTCCAAAGTTAACATAAATTGTCAAAGGAGATAAAATCAAACCTCACTATTAAATAGTTTATTTTCCAGTCTTTTTCAGGTCATTTTTACTTTCCTTTCAGGTGAGAACCTGGTACAAAGTATATACAGGTGTGTCCACATATCATGCATACTATATGTGACCCTCTATGTTACATGAATATGAATTTGGATATAGGGTCCAAGATGAAGCTTTAGAATGTTAGAAAGTGGCAAGTTTAAGATCCCTTTATAACTCCTTTTTTATCTGTATTCTGCACTGAACCAAACGGAGATCCCATGGAGGAGCAATACGTGCTGGTACTGCATAATGCACTTTGTGCAGGGGACCAAGTCAAGGTCGTATAGTCGGCTGGCATCTTCTCCCTTTTGGGTAACTGGCATTGCTACCCACATAATGGTGTTTTTAAATAGTTTCCTTGCTTCTTTTTAAAGAAAAAAAATAAAAATTTAGGTTAATTTTAAAGAAGATACAACCATATTATGTGTGGCCCAGGCCAATGGACAGATGCCCTTTTTCAGATCCAGATGTGCTAGGGTGAAGAGTTATCCTCCCTGCAGTTAGCAGTCACACACCCCTTCCCCAGGAAAAACTCCTGTACCTGCAGGTTGAGCCTGCTATCTGCCTCCAAGCTCGGAATGAAATCACAGCAGGTTAAACAGGGTCAAAAGGAGGCTTTGCTTACGTACCTCATTCAAACTGAAATGGTTAGGGGAAAGCCAAGGGTCCCAGGGTGGGAGTTTGTAACTCTCCCTGTTGACCTTAAGAAAAGGTACCTAAGAACTGGTGCTCACTGACAGAGAAGGCTGTGAGTGTGCTGGTGTGCTCTTTGCAAGCAGTTACTTGCAGAGTGCTCTTCTGCCTACACCCGAGCAGCCCAGACAGAACAGTGGTCATCCTTTATAGCTGCATAAGCTACGTAAGCTATGTAAGATGTTTTTGTGACAGAGGAAAGGCAATGTGTCAAATGTCACAAACTTTATATAAACTGTGCAACTCCTCAAAAAAAGAGAATGATTTTTCAAGGCAAGAAAAGACAAACCCTAATGCAACCCAGTCTGCCTTCAAGCTGAGGCTGCTTTGAGCAGGAGGTTGGAGTAGAGACCTCCTGAGATCCCTTCCAACCTGAATTATCCTGTTCCTATGATTTTTCTAAGCACAAAGTAACCTGCTACAGGTTTGCTGTCACCAGTGCTATAAACCAAATGCAAATCATTAGCGCTTTGGAGAGCTGCTGTAAGGGCTCCTGTTACAACTGAGACAATTGGGTGCTTGGTTGCTGCACAAGGGTGGTTTCCACTCTGCCAGTCTTTCTGCTTTCTTGTTACTGCTCACACAGCCCCACAGTTTGCTGGATCTGCTGGCTGAGCTGGCAGAAAGCTAGGTTAGCGAGCTGACCTGCTTCACCCATGGGTCAGACACTGCCAGAGGCAAGAAAATGGGAAAATGTGGCCACATGGCCAGGATTAACCCTGAAAAGCAGGGCTTTAGCTTCTCACGTCAGCAGCTGTGCCATAGTACAGTTTTATTCTTGTAAGTTAATGTAGATGTGTCTAATCACTGCCTGGGCAGTTCTCCCGCTATCATGTTTAATTATTTAATATAGGACCTGATCCTTCAGGACTGCAACCCCACGATGCAGGCTGGTCTCTGTGCCTCTGTCTTGCAGTGTACAGGGCAAGGGTTTAGTCTGTGAATGCCAGGAACCAAGCGCTGTATCTGTGAAGTACCACTTATATGTCTGCTATTAAATAAGTGATGATCTACAAAGAGCTTTTTGCTTCCCAGTTTGTTGCCTGCTTGGAGACTTTTCTGTCTTTTGCTCACAGGTCAGATTCACATCCTTTTTGATGTTAGGAACAATTTTCAGTGCAAACTCCAATGCTGCTCAGGTTAATTTTTATACTGCTGTCTTGTGCTGCGTGCAATGAAGCCTGACTCACTGCAGCCTAGAAAGAATGGTCCCGCTCTCTCCTTGCCTCTGGTCACAAGCTCCTGCTGCTCGCAGTCCAACAGCTGTGGGCTGAGCTGGATCAGCTCACAGATCAGAGCAGAGCACTGAAGTCAGCAGAGGACCCAGCAGGGCGGCCTCAGACCCTGGCATGCTGATCCAGATCTCCAGGCAGTGCTCCATCACTATGGCAGCCAAAGCAGGGGTGGATGGACCTGGGGCAGAGAAGCGTGTGCGCCCTTGGGGAACATGTTACAATTGGCTTGTGTAAAGTGATCAAAAAGCTACAACATCAGTCACCTTTTGCTCTTCAGAAGTATTTGCATTGGAGTTCTTCATCCGGTGATTTTCCATGTAGTAGAGTTCCATGAGAAATTCCCCTTGAAGCCACAGAATCAGTAGAAGACACCCTAGCATATTTTTCTTTTACCCTCACACAGCTGTAGCAGGAAAGGATGATTACTTAAAAATGGTTATTTCTTCTGGCATAGAACAAGAGCAAGCCAGACAATATGTGATACTTCCTCAGTTAAATATTTACAATAGCAAAGTGAAGTGGCAGTTTTTCTGTCTAGCTTTCGGCAGCAAATGCAAACCTGCGCAATGATTAGGTTTACATGAAAGTCACTGTGGAAGAACAGCAGAATTCTTAAGGAGCTGTCAGTGGCTTATCTCACAGCTGGCACCTATTAATACAGTGAGGAATTTCTGCAAACCCAGAGAGGCTCCAAAATTAACACTATCCATTAAGAAAGCTCATGGAGTGCTACAATTATGTCAGAATACTTTGGCTGGCAATAAACAAATCATTCCTGATGTTGTATTCGCATCCATTAACACGGGTTCCTAACCTGAAAAGCTGTATGTTTTTTTTTCTGTTTCCAGTACAACTCAATCCATACATAAGTTATCATCCAGAAAAAGATCAATTTCTCTATTATTTCCACATCAGCAGTTTCTTGCAGGAACTAGCCAGTTTGACATTGCACTTTTCTCTCGTAACGCGCCCGTGTTAATGTGTGCTTTCACCCAGCCTCCTCAGACTGCTCAGAAGGGGCACAATTACTTCAAACTCAGCAGTGCAGTAATAAATTACAAACTGTCCTCTAGCTTGCTTTTTGCACACCCACAGAAAACTTCCTCCCTGCGGTTGTTCTCAAAAGACATGAGATTCCATCTGCTTATTTTATTTCCCGGGTGGAAAATAAAGAGAAAAACCACAAAGAAGATAAAAGTCTGCATCCATTCAAACCTCTTTAGAATCAAGAGTCAATGCTTGATCGAGTCACTGTGATAGGCAGATGACACAAAACCTTAGTCCAGGTGAGCTGGGAACACAAGTAAACACCCTGGCAGCAGGTCTAAACAAGGAGAAACTTGTGCCTGCTGTTTATTTCAGTATAAATACATAATGCTATCTTGAAATAAAGTCTGGGAATCAATTCAGGGAGTAAATCTGACCCTGTTAACTACCAAAGGAAGGTTCCTCAGGTGGGACGCTGCACTATTGAATACTAAGCTCCAGTGCTCAGTTGTTAGTTAAGAGGGAAACCAGGCTGGAGTAAAGGAGAATATTGTTGTGTTTCTGGGGATTTAGGTGTTGCAAGGCCAGTCTCCAAAATGAAATAGCGCTAAGAGCTCATCTAACTCAGCTCATTTGCTGGGAGCACCAAGAGGTTCCAACAACTGCAAGTTACCAAACACATAAAAACGAGAAGCAATAACTTGTTCTGAAAACATAATTTAATTGTTCCATGGGGGCCTCAATGCAAACATTCACAGAAGTTGCTGGTATCCTGGAGTAATGTATCCAGGCTTTCCAGCTGAAGGATGGTTTCCTTTTTTTTTCCCAATACAGCAACACAGTTATCCTAATACAGCTGAAAAATATGGCGCATCACTGCTTTTTACAAATGCTCTGACTCTTCTCATCTCTATTAGATTTCACAGAGTGACTGTGCAGTCATATTTGCCTGTGCAAAATATTCCTATGCAACAGAACCCCCCTGCTCTTACACAGCTTGTTACCTGCTATGTGATGCTCAGTTGCTTCTTAAATAAATGCATATCTAATAAAGCAACGTTAGTAGCTGGTAAGGTTTTTTCCCAAGAAAATGAAACATGACCCTGTCTTCCCTTGTATCTGACATTCTCAACTCCTGGAAGGCTCCAGGTATCCGAATCTGACCCCTCTTCCTCACCAATTAAAAATTAAATAAACCAGCAGACAACAAAAGACATTTTTCACCCAGACAATCTTCTGGAACTGACTGTCTCTTGCTTTTAACTCCCTGGCTTTCCCACTGTCCAAGTACAGCTGCAGCACACTCATCACCGACGTCCCTACTGTTCGTCTTTGTATGGGTAACATTAGCTTTACAATACTTCCCATCTTTGATAGCACTGGAAGCAGACGTTTCAAGGTTGCTTCTGAACCTGGAGGTTTTGTGTAGCAACACCATTCATCAGCACATCGAAGACACCGTGATTGGACTGGCCAGAAATAATTCTTCCAAGCTCTTTACTAAGGACTTCAATTTGAAGCTGCAGCATGCTGTGAGAGATCATCCTGACTATTCCTACTACCCCAACCCTTTCTATACCTTCTGAACATCAGAGAAAGCTTATATAATGTGTAATATCATCACCACCGGTGATTTTGGGGGGGGATTTTGGTCTTATTTCCAGACCTCGGATGTACTGTAAGGAACATAGAGTACTGACATGTTTGTGGTACGTGTCTTCTTGTGGAGATCTGAGTGAATGATTCAATACTCAAAACTTCTTTTCTTTGTACACACCAAGGTTCAAGATCTTTTTGTACTGATCATAGGATTCACAGGATACATAAGTTATTCTTTGGATATAGCACTTTTTGTGACAACTTACAGATAAAATGTTTCAGTTAATTTTTAACTTAAAAATTAAAACCAAAAAAAAAAAAAAAAAACAAACCAAACCCAGTAGTTTCAGAAATTTGCCATTTGCCAGTCTCTTATGCCACATTTCTTTTCAACAATTGGAAAACATAGGAGCATTCAAACTTTTGTAGAGTTAAAGCTCCTGAAATCTCACATGTAGGCTTCAGTTGGAGAACATACACTGGCCATATGTTACTAAGGACTGGTATAGAAACTGCTGTAGGCAATAACCGTGTGCAGATCTATACCTCAACATACAACACTGGAGCTAACAAAGCCAAGCATCATCCTTCCTCACTCACAGATTTCCATGGTTCATTTTAATTGGGCAAAATCAATTGGAGGCACTGGCCTCATCTGTTAATAGCTGTCCCTGACAGCATGCACAATTACCACCAAGTCCCCATCGCTCCTGTGAAGGATCTCTGTGCCTGACTTGTGAGTCAATTAATGATCAGGTTTATAAGGTCTTTTTGGCTGGTGCTGGTTCCCCAATAATGCAGAGCAGCTGTAGGCCTGGCCTAGCTCATGACTGTGTATCGTTTGCTTTACATTGCCATGTAGCAGCACAAACCAGCTAGTGTCCACTGGTGAATCTGCCTCAGAACTTCAGATAACGTTTTCAGCTGAACCAAGGTTCCTCATATATATCTTTAGGTTTTGGCCAATATTATGCTACTGTTGTTGTGTCTTCTTATTGAGTTTCTTTCTGGGTTTTATTACTAAATATTCCCATGTCAAACCTTTTAAAAAAGAAAATCCCAAAGATCGATATTAAATTGGTATTGCTATTGAGAATGTATATCACTAATTTAACTGAAAATATTGCCAGGAAACATATGAACTGCACCTAGTGATGGCTACGCACATCAAAACCTAGATCCCCTTTTTCACACGTTTGGTTGTATTTGCAAGTGATGAACTTAATGTCAGGTCCTGAAGAGATGTTACCAAAGAGACTAAAAGTAAATACATATTAATGCACTGAAGTCTGATGGCTATTTTACTTTTGTGAGTTGATATCTCAATTTTAAGAATGCTTTGAATTATAAATTGGTTAGTCTGCTTTATTTCTATACTACTTTATCCTTTGATCTATAGATTACAACACTCGTTAAGAGATACGAATCTGCTGCATATTTAGGAACAGAGAGAAAACTCTTAGATTGCATTAGTCTTTTCCATTGGTGTTAATAAAGCAAGCAGCTTGCTGTTAATTACAAAGAGTTTAGTTTACCTAACTCTATATTTGGACTACTGATTATTCATGCATATCAAGGTAATCTGGTAACTGAAGACTTCTTTATGTTCATGCCTCGTCTCAGTAAAGCCAACTAAAAAATCCCAGTGTTTGCTCTGTTATGAGCATGTTAAATTGAAATTCAAACAATGCTGTATTCCTCTTTGAAGCTATATCATCCTTTGATTACTGCAGCATCTAAATTGAAAATTGGAAGGGTGATACTTATTGTGCTGCCCAACCAATTCTATAGCTTCAAAGATTATAGATTACGTAGATTTGTTTTGGAAGATTAGCCTATCAATAATGCTAGCATTAATGAAAATAATACCCTTCTACTTTATAACAGGCTTTCTTCTAGATCTAGTCTGCCTGTCTTTTTCCTCATATCTAAGAAAAACGTTTCAAACATCAAGAATTACATGTTGCAAGTTCAATTTAAATCATTTATCATTGCTGTTTTGATTGCTCGTTTTTGAAGCATTCCACATTTTCTCTGCTCGGTAAGAGTGTTACGATGCCCTTCATTCTTTTAGACTAATCCAAAGTGTTTGCTTGCTACACTTGAGTGTTCTGCTCTGTTAGAATGATATCTTATCCTGGCAAATGTCCAGCTAGTATTTCATTTGAATTTAAACAATAGAAACCATTATGATTTTGGACTCCCTTTACTCCATTTTCATCATACAAAACCATGTTTGTACCCCAGTGCAAATACACAACCTTCCCACAACACTGTTTGAAATTAAGGGATAGTTAGCTTTTGGACAGGCCATCAAATTATAAACTGCAATCTATCTCAAAGCTACAACTTGCATAAAGCTCAGCTTGGCAGACCAGAGAGATTATGATTCATACTTTAATTTTATCTGTCAGGTGCTATTGCAGTGCTATTCTGGCTAATGTCCCGGGCAAACTCCTAAGACAGAACACAGCTCATTGAATACGTGCAGGTTTTAGGCTTTGAAGCTCCATGACCTCTCTTGTATGTGACCTCCTGAGGTTACCAAGCGAACACAAAGTCAATCAATCATTTCCTGACACTGTCTTATTGAGGTGCTTTTTTCTTATGTCTCCTCTACAGTTTGTGATCTTCTAGTTACACAGGGACAGATTCTTATCTGAAGTTAAGTGTACAGGTCAAAAAGCTTAAAGGTATGATGGTTAACCCAAGCAGAGTGTCTAGCTTGTTTTACTGCACATTAATGAGAGACATGGCTAAAGAGTTTCTCCTACCTCTCCCTTCTTAACTGTGGAATAGCTTTTTCCCAACAAATAAATCTAATGATAAGATTTTTTTTTTCTTTCAAAGAATTGAATTACAGATAGAACTACTGAATTTATTTGAAGTCTTCTTACATGTGCAGCTAACAAATATTCTGTTGTTGCTATACAAAGCTAGTAACTCACATTATTAATTAGTTTATCTGCTTAAGTGCTTCCCCAAGGATAAGGGAAATGGTAAAGTCTTTACTGTATGTTCTCCTGGTATCATTAAAAAAACATTTAACACTTCATTCTTAGCAATATTTATCAATGGCTATATGAAAATAGTAGCAATTAAACAGACGTAGTGAGAACAAATTTGGACATTAAAGCCATCTAGAATGCCACAGAGTTTACCATTAATTAAAAATAGAAACTTCTAGATACCCTTTTCATAAATCCAGTCTTCAGGAATATGTAATTCTTCTCCAAACCATCTAATTTAATAGAGTATTACAAAGATTTTGTTCTTCTGGTAGAGGCACATTAAAGCATTGCATGTCCTTATGTATTTTGCAAGTTGTAACTAACAACCAAGGCAAAGATCTGTCGGTGTGTTTGAAAGCATAAATCAGAAGCTGTCACACAAAGCTGACTTAAAGCTTGTGCTTACATTGCCTTGATCCCAGGGTTCCTTTGAAGATTTCTTTGTAAGGCTGCAAGAGAGCATTCTGAGGTTAGTCAAATGCACGTAATGGCTATAGATGATGATAACTCCAGTGCAGAATTAAGTAGCAAAATTTGTAATTTCTCAAACTCCCTTTTGTGTAACTACATTTCCTTTTTCTTTTTAGCAGGCGGAGAGCAGCAGTTTAGCTTGTGAGCAGAGCTGTGGCACCAGTGGTGTGTGTGGCTTTGCAGCAGTGGCCGCTCAGCCTCTCCATCATTTGCAGGCAAGACAGCAGCAGTCAGACCATGCACTGCAGCTGCTTTGTGAAGAAGTGTCTGACCTCAGTGTTGAACATCCAGTGATGGTGATTGTCTTGATAATTGCAATATTCTTTTCCACAGCACTTTTTTTTCTTTTTAAGGTTTAAATCATCTTAAAAATAGCAGGATCAGAGGCTTTTATTTGATCAGTTATTCTTGAATTATGGACAATTTGGAGACTCTTCTACTTGAGCAACTACCTAACAGGAGAAATCAACACCGATCCGTGGTGACTGACAGGTTCCTCTGGGAGATTTCTGCTTCTCCCAGCCCCAGACCACCTGTCAGTGCAATGGGCTCGCTACAGACACTGCTCTGAGCCTACAGGCAAAGCCTGAGGGTACGGTCTGCATTAATTAAAAGAACTTTACTACTTCACATCTATGTATTTATTTATCTTGAAAAATAAGATTTCTAAAGGACTTCTACCAAATATTGTCTCTACACAGTCCAGTCCTCCACTTGGCAGCAACACAAGCCCAACCAAAAGGATGGGGAGAGAGACAAAGGGGTGGTAAGATGCAGTGTGTGGTTATTTAGGGATGCTGGCATTGCAATAACCTTAACACGATGGCAGAGAAATTGTCTTCTCCTCAGGGGACAGGCTTTCTTGCCCAGCCTTGATTCTGAACCCACAGAGCAATGTGTTCTATTAACTGGATCTGATCCTTGTGCTTTCTTCTGTTCCTTTTTGTTGTTAGACGCTGCATTTTATATTCATTTAATTAAAAGGAGAAAAAAAAAAGGAAAAATGGAAGTGTAACGCTGGGGCTGGAAACAGAGGATACTGATACAGATTATGTCACGAAGGATATAATCTTTTGCCAAACTGAGACAAAGCTAGTGATCGCAAGCCAAAAAGGAAAAGTGAGATCTCTTACCAGGACTCCTGAGTGCTGCACCTTTTTATTAAATCCATCATTCTCTTCCTTACCTAGAGTAACATGGAAAATAGGAAAAGGGGACTTGAAAGGTTTCTCACACAGATCTCTTACCTCAGAGTACTTCATAATGGAAAGGTAGTGAGCTGATATGGAATAACTTTTAAGTCAAATTTGCAACTGTTTTGAATATTTATGTACCCATGTCTCTGTGTGGATATATGTGCACATATAGCTGTGAGCAGTGAAATATGCTTTTTATTACACACAGAGAAGGCATTCTTCTTAAGGACTCGTTACCTTTGTATGTTTTTTTCTGACAGAAGGTTGGTTTATTCATTCACTACTTCTATTACATCCTGTCCTGGGTTCAGGACATCTGCAATCTCCTTTTTTTTCTCCTGATGCCACAGTGCTGCACATTCACCCTTTCCCCTTCGTTTGTCAGGGATAATGCCTGTAAGTCAAATTCTGATCTCAAAGTAAATCTAGAGGAATTCATGAAAGAGATTTAAAGTGAGAAAAATTGAATGGCACTTTTGTTCCAAAGGTGGCTTATGGCACTTGTGAATCCAGCCGTTGCAGTAGGTGTTTGCATGATGACTGACATGACGTCGGAGTACTGAACTGAAGTTGGAATTGCTTAGGGGCTTTAGTTCCAGTATTTCATTTTTTGCTCTGACAGCTTTTTACAAACGCAGTGTAGGACCAGGCAGCGATGTGACTCTCAGCCATATCCCCTAATCAGATTCAGAATGCTTTAAATGTTGCTGTAGAGTGTGAAGTCTCCTCTGGGCTGCTGTTCTTCCTTTGGCACTATTTCCACTGGAAGCCTGCCACCTGCCCAACACAAAAATAGGAAACTCAACCTCTGGCCAGATTGTAATGCTTTAAAACAACTCCTAAAAGAGAGAGCGTCAGTGAAGGTGAAAGGCAAGCAAGAGAAGAGTGAGACATGGCAGAAAGGGAACTCGGAGGATGGAGCAGGCCGAATAACTAGTACAGAAAAACAGATAAAAAGATAAATCTCAGATGCAGAGGAAAGAAAACAGGGAGGAGGTTGAAAGGACACACAAAGATGAGAATGAAAAGGGGAAAAAACCCCAAAACAACCAGGAAAACGACAAGTACCAGAGAGGGAAAGAGGGAGCAAAGTAGGAGGAATAAAGGCAGAGGATGAAATCAGGGAGCAGACCTGAACAGACAGCATTGTGTACGGTCTGTGTTTTTTTCTCTCATACAGCCCTGAGGGAGCTTGGCTTGCTAATGAAGGTACGTATGTGTTCACCCCTGTAAGCGGCTAGATCTTATGCTGATGTCAGCAAGAACTAGCAGCTGAAGACAGAGATTGTTTCTGTTTAAAGGAGCCTCTGCAATGCATACCCATTCCTCCTCTGGGTGCTCCAGCTTCATCCAAATTAACCCCCCTCAGGACAGGATGTACTGTATACTACCTCAAGTCACCTGATAGGAGCAGCCAGGGAAAGATTTAGCCCCAAATTTAAGTAGGTGATAGAGGCAGCTTCACTCCAGTTCCTTTAACCCCAGAGATACAAATCTGCAAAAGCTAGTGAGCCTGCTGCCTTTATAGATTGTTCAAAGCAAGGCCCCAGCTTTACCCCTTTGAACCATTTGCCCTGGAGGAGCCAAGCTTTCACCATTTGTTAGGACGGAAACTTCCACCGGCTCCTCAAGGCCAGACACAGGGTGTGTGAACACCTTTCTGGTATCTCTAACCATCTCCTGGTATACCTTCAATTCAGCTTTCACAAGCACCTCTCTGTGGCATAGGCACCTCTTTTAGCACACCCCTCCTGTGAGAGGTATGACAGAAGAATTAAGTATCAGTATCATTTATTAACAATTTTTAGTGACCTATCTGAAATGAATTACCATCTTCAGTCTAAAAGGCTGGTACGTGCACGACCATGCCTGGGAATCACAGCAAAAGGACCAGAAATATTTAATGAGTGCTGAGAATGTTCTTTTATTCCTAGCAGTGATCCTTCACACCTCGGATTACCTCTGAGAGAGGATGAACGGAACAAGTAGGGAAACTTCTAAGAGTTTTCTATAATGAAGGACAGAGATTATAGAGCTGAACATTCTTCATCTTTGAAATTCACTAAAAAGTCTGCAAGGATAAAGGCTGTGCCCAAACCACGACAGTGAATGTGAAATAAGCAGTAACTGAAAGAATTATTCGATAGTTACCAAGAATTTGAATATTAAGTGGCTTGATAATTTCATTCCAGTCCACGGAGGACAAATATAATACATTACCACTATGGTCAATTTTTTCTTAATCCTACACACACAAATACTGCTCTCATGCTATAACCTGTAAGCACTCCATGTACAGTCCTCTGGTTTATGTGTTTGGAGCCAAATTCACACAGTCAAATTATGGCCCTAGAAAGACTCCTGGACTTATTCACCACTGTGATACTCCAGGTTTGTGAGAGGACACCCCTGCTGAAGCCAGGGGCATTCTAACTGTGAAACCTGAAGGATGTGGTGGTGAACCAGGTCTTGTGAATACAATAGTTCCCTAAAAATTATTTGATGCGCTTAGGTCAGGCTTGTACACCCAGTAAAGTACAGTCTCTTTTAAAACATGTTTTAAGCTCTTTCAGGTTACAACATACTCTATATGTGGTCCCTCTCAGCCCCAGCCCTTTCTAAAGCAGAATTTCCCTCTCCTGCCTCCACACATTAGGAGATGCACAGACTGCCAGGAGCTACTGATATGTCTGTGATGGCTTGGGCTGGCCCCAAGGCTGAGCAAACACATGCTGGATAGGCAGTTCTCACTGTCACCAATGCTACTGTCTCTATTAGAGGGTCTGCAAGTATCTTTTACTTTTCAAAGCCCTGATTTTTATGTTTGGTTGGTTGGGTTGGGTTTTTCTGCAATGCAGTAGCATACAGAAGCCTAGACAGGACTTGGGCCTTGGTCTACCAAGCACGTTAAAAAAACCTCACCAAATTCCCATGAAGAGACTTAATTGTGTTGATTTTATTACATTAGTGCAACCCAAGCAGAACAGACACACTCTGCTGGAATAATGTGCATTTGTTCCAGTGCAGTTTAATACTTATCTAGTTCTCCTTTTTATGAACAGGGATTAAAAGGTGGTTTATCTACAATACAATGATAATTGCCTTTATGGGCAGTTTTTTAAACTCAAGCAGTGATGAAATGATTACTTAATTGCTCAAGATGCTGGTAATGCAGCAACTGGCACAGGTTTGATGTGCACAACAATGGTCCAAGTACTAACTGGCATGTCTTCATATGGATTTACACAGCAACAGCCTATTCTTAAATAACCGTATGTGGACAGTTTTTTTCAGGAACAACTGTAATTTTCTCTGCAGCAAGAATTTTCACACAAAAGATACTTAGAAATTGCTACCATACCCTTTTACATCCTTTTTAATACAAATAAATTTTGAAGTGAGAAGTCATGCATGCAAGAATATTTATACCATATGATGTTGAAAATATTATTAGATCTTTAACTTCCAAAAAGCTATCAGCATACCATCTTCAGTATCATAATCATACCATGAACATTTCCCTAGTACAATGCTATAAAAAAGTCAATTTTAAGATAATAAGAGATCAAGTACTAGCTAGAGAGTGAGTGCCTGATGTTCAAAGATACAGTTATATTGCCCAGCCTTTCTGTGTTAAGAAATATATTTACTTTAGCTCAGCTGAATTAAGATAGGGTGTAAATAACTATTCTGGAACAACTGTATTTCTAGATGAAATCAAACTTAAACCTAAGGAAATTCAAAATAAAGGCTCATTCATTTCCTTTCCCTGAAACATTTCTTTAGACTGTTCATACTGATGCCACCAATTCTGTCATTCAAAAATCAAAGTCATGTGCCATATAAGTATCTAGAAGCAAAAGATGAGTTTTCTAGGTTCACACAGGTATTACTTGATGACAAAACACCTGGCTATGGTATTTTCAACTTTTAAGTTTGTAGCAAAGTCCTCCTAAATCTCTTGATCAAGCATTTGGCTATTGCATGCACATATGCTTCCTTGCATTGCTGCTAAAAGATGCTTTCTACCACCACTTGCAGAGATGACATGGGATGGCTTGGTGCTTTCACTGCTGCTCTCTTGTGCTCCTATTTGGAGACAGAACAAGGTGTGAGGAAAAACAACCTTTCCTTCCTCTTCAGTGTTACTCAAGAATAAGACCCATGGGCACCATAGACAGCACCATGACCCATCCTCCTAACCTTTCGAATGCATCATCTGAATAACTTTCGAGCTCACTAAATAAGGATTAATTGGGAGTTCAGTGGTAAACAGGCCTAGTGATGCTGAAAAAACACCAAGATCCTTAAGTGCAGTGATTTGGGTGATGGCCATGCAGCAGAAAGCCTGGGACTCAACCACCAGAAAGATTTCTTGGCTGTTAGGGATAACATCTGTGGCTGGCAGTTGCGATTCCTCCTGCTGATTAGAAATGGTTCTCTCCAAGAACGGTTCCTGCGGGATTACAGCATACCCCAGCATTTTGTAACCATCAGTGGAAGCTGTTCTGTTCCTCACAATCAGTATGGAAAAAGTAGACTGCAACAGAGGAAAGGTCAAGAGGTTGTTTCAAAATAATTGCTTTCTGAAAGTGGGTAAATAACATGTTTGTTTATACAGTAGAGAGAGTGCACTGCAGAAAAGGGCACAAGGAGAAAGATTTCTCCACTGCTTCCTATCTAGTGATTTCTACATAGCATGAGCTTCAAGTGCAGGTGAGTCACCTCATTTAATTCTGCAATTTTAAAGGGTAGATGTGCAGTTCTGGACTACTGGTGTAAAGCTCTCTTTACAGTCAGTGGAGAGAAATGGTCCCTGTAAGTGAGAAAATCGCATGCCTGTCTTGGCATGAGATCAATCACCTTTGGCAGAGGCCTGTTCCTCCCTGCTGGTGGCTGGGTCTATGCACTTCCTCCACATAGATGTCTAACTACATACCAATAAACTCAGGCAGGCTGGCTGTGCATGGTGTGGCCCATCCTCACATATGAACTCCATCCATTTCATTCATCATTTATGGAAGGCTCTGAGTAGCATAAGGGAAGAAACTGCAATAGAGGAAGAATAGAATAGAAAAGGCAAGGCAAATATGGAAAAAAGTAGGCAATGAAAATTACAATACTGGAAGCAGGATGTGAACAGAGAAGGAAATTAGGGTAAATGGCCAGCCACAAGTAGGACATACTACACTAGCATCCAAATGCTGGTGTACAGGAAGGCTAGAGAAACACAGACTGAGAAACTTGTAAAAGTATTAGTTCTTTTACGCAAATGTAATGTTCCAACTAATGCGTCTTTTATTGCTTCCCTAAAAAGACTTCAAGTTCTTTGCCTACAGTCTCTTTTCCTTCTTCATAGCCTTTTATTTCTAGCTGAAATAATCTTTGGGAACTTTGCCTTCAAAGTCAGAAAGTTTCTCCATTGTCCACTTGCTTAATTTCAAAGGCACCTACGTCTTCATGTTTTTTTTTTCTTCACACTTGGGTAAAGCTCTCCTCAGGAGCATTTTGCTCTCAAAACCCCACTGTTCCTTGACAAAGACAATGCAGCAAAACCAGCTTTGACCCCTCCAGTGCTGACCAGCATCATCCCATTGTCTGCTTGCATTCTGCCATCTACCTGCTCCTATCGCCACCTTTTGTTACGCACTTCGGACATGTGCTCTTTGTTCTGTTTGTACAGCATCTTGCAAAATGGCATCCTGACCTGTGGCTGGGACTCCTGTGCACTAAGCTAATGCAGGTAATAAACACCAGTGTTTTATGTGGCTACACTGCAAGTGATCCATGTTGTACTGGTAAGTTTTTAAGTGCAGAAGCCCCACGCTGCACGGAGGCGCTGGGTACCACCACTCTCTCCTGTTTTGAGTGGGTACCATCACATTCTCCACTCGCCTCAGGCGAACGGGCTGGTTCAGCTCAAGGTTTCTAAGCAGAACCTCCTGGTTAGCTCCCCCCGACAGGTTCTTTTCTTACTGCAAAGCAATTTGGGAAGGAGACCAAGGCAATGTAAAGGCTACTGCAAGCAATACCTGCAGCGAACAGAAAAGCAGTTCTCCGGAGAGCCCTGCAGGCCAGTTTAAATGGCTCGTACTCGCAGCCGCCTTGTTTTGTCCAGCACCCCCGCACTCCCACCCGCCCGGGACAGCCCCTCCGCCTGTCCCCCGACTCTTCGCTGGCCACCCGCCGCGTCCCTCGGCCTCCTCCACCCGGGAGGAGCAGCAGGGCCGCCGGCTTCCACAGCCTCCCCTCGGCCGCGGCCTCGCAGATGAGCCCCGGGCGCCGCCTCCTCCCAGGCGGGACAACACCTCCCCGCCATGCTCCGCACAACCTGGCCGCTCCAGCTCGCCCGGGCTACCCCGGCTCGGCCTGGCCGCGCTCCCCGGCGGGACAATGGCCGCGGGGCGCTCCCACGCCAACGGCCGCCGAGGCCGCCCCATGGCGACGGTCCCC
>JASSUY010044859.1:0-11649 GCA_032466535.1 Forpus xanthops
ATATCTGAACTCATATATCATTGTCTAACATAAAATAGCTTATTTTACAAGAAAATAACACTTGTACTTGCTGAAACTGGCCCAAGTATCTGGAGTACTTTGAAAGCTGAAAAGAAAGGAAGGTGCTTTGAAGTAAGTTCTACATTTAAAAGCAATGGTAATCCAAAATTTTGGGGAAAAAATGTTTTGGGTTAATCTTGATGACATATTAATACAATTTCTCCCCAAATTTGCTGTTTACCATATATGTTAATTCTGACCATTCTTCCTATATAATGCTGAACACTGCATCAAAGTGAATGGGTGTCTTGTCTGAACAAGAGCAGAATAAGACTGCGTACATTAATATGAAGCATTGCAAACTGAAAGAAATACATTAAGGAAAAGTTCCACAAAGCTTTCTTACTAAATATATTTATTAGAAACATAAACAAACAGCTTTCTCAATAGGTGGGGACCAGTGGTAGTAATTAGGCAAAATATATACAAGAATCTAGGTACTTGGGAAGTAATCCTAAACTGAGCCCTTGGTTCCTGTCAGTATATTAGCAATTTCCAGGTTAATTTTTGTGTGGAATACTGCAGAATAGAAGTATCCTAAAATAAATACTTCATATCCACCCATTCCTTGACAACAAAACCTGCAAACTATGACTATTGTTGTATCTAGCATGTTAGCAAAAAAATTATGTAAAAAACTTTTCTGCTAAGAAGTCAGAATTTCCGCTGCTGTAAGTAGGTTTTTGTTATTTGCTCTATTTGATTCTACTGTTGGATAACTTAGGGCTTCCAGCAGGGAATTTGGTAGGTCATTCCACACCAATGAGGAAAACCGTGTACAATAGCACAAGCTAAAAGTAAATAAACAAAAACCTCTGTGGAATTTCTGCTCTGTAAAACATTGTCTTGTGACGATTTCTTTTTAACTTCTTTTATTTGCCCTCCAATTGAGCCCAGACATATGCCTGTTAGGTTGTAGCAGGCTAAGACAGTCCCTGCTGTGATTGCTGGTACACACATGTTGACTCTGTCCCTTTTCTCCTACAGTGTAAATTTTTCTGAGCGTTTGCCCAAGGCTACCTCAGCAAATTCTGTAAATGGGAGATACTTACTCTGAAAGAAGGATCCAAGCTGTGGAAATGCATGTTGATTTTCACTCCCTCCAGAAGACTTCACTATCTGTGCATTTCCTTTCCAGTAACTCTCTCTCTCTGTAGGTAGGCAGGTATCTTTTTACCTGGAAATGCAACAGTGAGCAAAGTTGTATGAATTGCTTTTGTTTCCTGACCAGTTATTGCTCAAACACTGAAGTTTACTTTTAATCTTGTCTATACTTTTACAAAATCCCTAGGGAAAAGGAGCTGATTTATGTACAGCTTAGCCTGAAGCACTTGCGTCACTGTACAATTTTGTATTGCTTGCTTAATAGACCACAAAAGTCAACATCTCTTTGGAAGAACAATTTGTGCTTAAAGTATTCACAAATTCCAAGAGATCCTGTTAAGGCAGGATGTTGTGAGAAACCCAGACTTGGAACAAAACCTCTTGTTTCCTAATTATAATGTTAATACTTGGGAAACCTTAAGCCACTCTGTCTTGGTTTATGTCAATAAAGGTTTGGTTTGTGTCTTTCTTTCTTGCCCATCCTGCTTTGGGAAGTTGGAAGTAAGTCAACATTTTTAGCTGCAACATTAGAAGGTTACAGTTGTCTATTATTGTGTTAACAGATGTGAGATTACATGTCTGAAAAGAGGCCGACAATCTGCATTTAAAATATCTTTAATGAAGCAAAGTCAAAAACTTTAGTTCACAGGTGTATAGAATAAGTGAGGTTGGAGGGGACTTTCAGAGTTCTCTAGGCCAACCTAGAGAGTCAGTGAGGTCAGGCAGGTTGCTCAGGGCTTTAGCCTGGCAGAGCTTGAATGCCTTCAATGATGGAGACTGCACAACTTCCTTGGGCAACCTGTTCCACTTCTTGACTACCCCCATGGGAAGAAAGTTTTCTCTTATTTCAGTTTGTATCTGTTTCCTCTTGTCTTCTTACTGTGCAGTGCTCTGAAGAGCCTGGCTCCAGCATTCTCTTCCTAACTTCCTCATAAATACTGTGAAGCTGCTGTCGAGCCCCCTTAAAGCTGCTACTTCTCCAGGCTGAACAGCTCCCATGCCCTCAGCCTCTTCTCACAGAGCAAGACCTCCAGCCTCCAATGACCTTAGCAGCACTCTGTTAAACTTGCTCCAGTTGATCAATACCTGCCTGGTATTGAAAGATCTCAAACTGGATGCAGTATCTGGATGTGATATAAAATTGTTGAGAAGAGGGGGAAGATTACTTCCCTTGATCTGCTGACCACGCTTCCCTTAATACCATAGGTAATTTTTGCTGCCAAGAGAGCCTACTTGCTGCTTGCTGTCTAACCAAGACCTTTATGTCTTTTTCAGCAGAACTATACCCCAGGCAGTCCTATATTATTATTCCTTCCCAAATGCAGGACTCTTTGCATTTTTTCTGCATTAAATTTCATAAGGTTTCTGTTGACCCATTCCTCCAGCCTGTATGGGAGCCCTGCCCTGGAGCATATTGATTAATTGTAATGGTCGTCCCCCTCTCCCAGCTTGATGAGCATGCAGTCCTTTCCCTGCTCCATATCACTGATAAGTCAGTTGCTGAGAGGTCCTGTTACAAACCTCTATTGTACTTTGCTTGCTTCTTGACACTGAGGTGGACTGCAAACCATTCACCACTGCTCTGAGCCCCAGATCATCAGAGCAGATTTTTTTATCTTTCTAGGTGTCCATTCAACCTGGGGTGATCTTTTTTTTCTGCAGTGGTTATTTGTAAATAGTATAGTTATTTGCCTATATCAGGCAAATCCTCATAACACACAAAATGTTTGGTTGTCTAGTGTCTTAATTAGGTTCTATATAGGTGAAATGCAATTAAGTCATTAGTCTTACAGGAGCATAAAAGTGATGTATAGCCATATTCATGCCAAGTTTTAACTAGCACATTGAAGTTTTTGTATTTGAAAGATTAAAATAATAGCAATTCTGCATTGCATCTGTGTAGTCTGCAACATGAGCTCACTTGAAATAATCACTATTAACCACCTGCCAATGTATATTTTTACATGAGTCTACACTGGGTGTTCCACAGACCTGGAGCTGGAGTTTTGTTACGTTAATTTCTGAATAGGTATGTTTAAGGTAAGGGATGGAACATTTTTTTTTTCTTAAAATAGATAGTAGTTACACAAAAGAAGCATGGTGTAACATTGCTGCTCTTGATCACTTTATTCATGTTAACTTCACTAAATTTCATAGGATGCAGCATGTAGTATATTCTTTTACAGAAGGGCACAGTATACATTTCCACAGAAATTAGGTGCTGAAGCTAATATAAGATTTATGAGAAAATGCTCATTATCGTCGTGTCATAGTATTACAAGCTCTATCAAATTCATGTGTCCAGCATTAGGTTTAGAGGAAGTGCATGAAAAGCAATGTATGGTTGCCTGGTTTCTTCTTGTACTATCAAATACAAAGCCACACATGAGCAATTTTGAGAGGTGAATATAACCCCCCTGATAATATCAAACTCTTGACTTCCTCTGACAGCAACTGATAAAGCTAGCTGATTTGTAGAATACACATTGTCTGTTCCTTCAGACAATCGAAATTACTGTCCTCACCTGGCCATAATCAAATTGTTTCATTTTATTTTAGGAAAATCAATTTCTAATAACAGTTTCTGTTGCGATGGGTAATGTTTACTGATTTGAGATAGCAACTAGAGCTTCTACGCTCCTCCTATACAAGTCATTAATTGATCTATGTATACATAATAATCGATGTTACATGTGTTTCATTCCACAGATTGCTAAACATTCCAAGCCTACTTATGCAGGCTGTATGGATCTCTGTGTAATCAGAGATCAGTAATTCTGTTGAGAGTCATGTCTGAAGTTGAGTGCGTGTTGAATGACTCTGTCGAGTCAGAACCAGAGTATACAAAATTAAGTGGGATTGAGTTAACCATTTACTGAGGTGCAGGGTCAATAAGATACTTAAGTGTGCCTAAGTAAAATGTCTTGATTTTGTTTTAATCTTGGATTTTCCATCAAAAATTTTTTCTGCTATTGTGCTTTCACTGTTTTTGAAGGGAAAAAGAAATACCAGCTTTTAAAAGTTGACATGAACAAGTGTCTTTATGTATTGGTATAAATAGTCTAGGCAGCTTGCCTTTTTGCTTCTTTGTTGTGGAAAATCTACATGTTGCCATCTTCCTAGAAGATAGGAATCTGAACTGCAGTTAATCTGCTAGGTTTTTGCTGTAATCAATATTAACTATCATGTCTTGAAATGGTAAGTGTATGTTTACTCTGATTGACATAAGCCCCCTTTTGCACATACATAATAACTTTTGATCTTAATATGAATATATAAAATTCTTCACAAGTATATTATGTATTTAGTGGGTTGGTTTATGTTTTGTTTTATTTAGTTTTACATGGCTTTTTTCTGTTCATTTTGCATTGTTTCTTTTCTGTTTTAGCATCACCATCATACAGGTTAATTTTAATAACCTACTTTGAAAAACTAGCATTTATGAATTTAACTTCATTAAATTTATGCCATGATTCATTTGCTCATTCTTTAGCAGAATGTGCATTTTGATGAATTTAATTCTCTGAGGTTTTATCTTTTATTCCTTAGGATCAAATTTTTTCACTGATCATTTCAAACCTAGTAATTGCTGAGTATATAATGTAACTATTTCCTATCTTGAAGTCTCTCCTCTACTGTAAAAGAGAGTAGATTTGCTAATGCAGTGACCTGTTTCCCAACTATTTTGTCTCTCACCAGACAGTGATGTTTGCATGTAACATTTCTCCTGTCACTCTGTCATTTCACCAAGGAAGTCTGATCAGCACAAGCTCTAAAGTACATAGTGTTTCTAGTCCTCCTTTCTTGGTGAAAGTGCTGAATGAAATGAATACAAAATAAACTCTCTGATGGATATAAAGTACAGACTAGAGCACTGCCTAGCAATAAAGAACCCGTTTGAGAGTCTGAAAAATAAATTCTTGAGAGAAGGTTAAGAAGAGTGAGCAGTAGATAATCAGAGGCAAAACCAGGTAAGAGATAATTCTTCTGCAACAATGATGAACAAAACAGGGATGTATTTGTACACCATACAAAAGGATGAAGACAGAAACATTAGTTGCAGAAGTTACAGCATATATAGTCTAGTTGCAGAAAGACAAAAATGGTGCTTTAGTGAGCTGTCTGATGCTGAGATTATTACAGGTGGCCAAACCCCCGCCGTTTCATAGGAAATCACTGAGCAAATCACAAAGAAATTCAAGGAGCAGTCAAAGTGGTCAAAAGCAACAAAGCACTAAGTGTTGAAAACATTTCTGCTGGAATATTAAAAGTAGCAAAGGGTAAGTTGTATTTGAAGACTGTAAATGAAGGTATGAAGGCTTTTGAAGGTATGATTTGAGGATCCAAAATAAATTTCAATGGATGAAAATTGGGTTGTAACTGACAAAAAAGGGCGCATAGAGTACCACTACAGTCCTTACTACAGCCCATAGGATGCTGTCTTTGGTACTTGTCTATGAGCTTGGTAACTGTTTGGCAGATACAGTTAGAAAAGATCAGCAAGCCTTTAAAAAAAAAAAAAAATGTCCGCTATAAGTAAGGTCTTTTTGTTATTTCATATTAGTGTAGGGCCTTGGATGAAAGCATACACAAATAACGTCCATCAGCTTTTGGACAGCTTATAGTTGTTATTTTAAAGAATTGTAGGGCAGGTGAAAATGGCAAGAACAATGTCATCCAGATTGGTAAAAGTGAAGCTAGTTTTATCATATATGGCAACATAGGCATCCAGAGAAGCTTACATGCAATTATTAATAATAATAATAATCATGCGATGTATTTTAAGTAGCTAGAAGCATTAATTACTGGCAACTTAAAGAGAAGAAAATGAGGCACAATCCAAGCAGCAGTGTGTGTTTTCCTCTCACTTTTATCTTTTGAGCAGTTTTAGTTTAAATTACCAAGGTAAACAACCTGAAGTTGTGCAAAGCTAATTAAAAACAAAAACAAAGAACCTGTTGTTTTACAACTGTTTGAGGCTTCAGTACTTACGGTAAACGGAACTGAGCAGTTCTGTAGAGTGAAATATTAAGGCACATTTTTTGGGTGGGCTGGAGAATGATTGATGTACTAAAATACAATAAGGAACTGTGGGAGGTTGGTGAAAAAGCAAGTGTATGAGCATGAAACCAGGCATATTTGAGGCCAGAAGAGGTAGCAAAAAGGTCAAAGAGACCAGCTAAGTGTCTTCTGGAAGCTCATTCTTTTAGGTTTTGATCTTATGCCAACCAAAAAGAACAGGGAGCAATGTGTCCTAAAATAATCTGAATTACAGCAATAGGTAAAAGAAATTGCTGACATAAAATGGAGTAAATTACGAGTACATCTGAGGACCTTTTAGGTTCATAGGGCCTAGCTATTTTTATTATTTTATTTTTACTTCTGGTAATTCCTGTAACGTGCAAGATTTTTATTATGGGTCATATATAGTAACTGGTTTTTGCACCAACAATTAATTAAATCCATTATCTACATTATTATAGGATACATGGAGGGGCGGAATTTATAGAGGGCTTTATAAGAGGTATGACTTATTTGGTCATTCTAAGACTGGGATCAAATGTGCAAGAAGTGTTCTACTCATTTTTTTCTAGGCTGCTGTGCTCTACCTTCTTGAAGCTGCCTCATATTTCCTACCCATTTGTTATAGTATCCTGTTCTTGGCAATTTGCCTACTATTTAAGGTTACTTTCATTAATCAGCCATAAGTTAATTTCTTTGCAGCAGAATCTCTGATCTCATTATGTCGTCTTTAAAGCCGAAGGCCTCAGGTTGGTTTTTTTTTTTCACTTTGATAACACTGTAAAAAAGATAGTCTTAAGTTAAAGGACTGCGTCTCTGGAGGATTATTTGTTAGTCTTCGAAAAAATGACAGTTTGTATGATCATAAAGCAATATTCATATTTTTATTTAAAAGTTACCAAAGTCAGTGGTTGATGCAGCTGTGGGATGTGGACCACATCCTTAAAATAACCTGCACCTCATGGATTGCCTTGCAATGGTACATAGAATTATTATCTCAGGCTGCTTGATCTCAGGGCTAAACGCACAATCAAATCAGCAATAACATGACAAAATAATTTTTCGTGCCCTGCTACATGCAATTTTTTTTTTTTTTCTGGGTGCTATGTGCATATTTGAGCTAACACCTATGGCTTTCCTTGTTCAGTTCCTTTCTGATTTTTTTTTTTAGCAGCAGCCAACATGTTTAAAAGTTTATGTACTGATCTGTAGCTCCTGTCTAGTACATTTGTGCATTGAGATGCTTCTTTTCAGAGCAGGCTGATAATTTTTTTTCTTTTTTTCTATTTTCTTTTTCCTATTTTAAGATAGATGTCCATTACCAGTACACAGGAGCAACAGTCAAACTTGATATGTTGCATATACTATGAGTTTAATGTATTTTTCCATTGCACTTCATTTCCCTAATGCTACCTCAGGTATTTCGAGACATATGCATCCCTGTCTTCTGTCCTTCAGAGTTAACTTCAACTGGAGCAATAAAATCTGGGTGCTTTTTAGAGCATTAAATCTAGCGAGGGAAAATTTGTCATGATGTATGTCAGGACCACCAGGTGTATGTCAGAGAGGGGGAATGTTGCTCCACAGGTAACTCAAATCTCTGTGAGGAAGCCTAGTACATGAAGAAGCCATTTGTATCCCACTGAGTCCCATAATGTTGAGAACATTGCTGAGATTTACACAAGTCCAATATGTGCAACTGATAAAATGGCTGCAGCAGGGTAGCAAGAGTATGACCTGGATCAGTGTTTCTGATGCCTCAGAGGCTGTGGCAGTAGTGGGGGGGTTGGATTTTTATTTGTTTTGGTTTTAGCTGAGTTGAAGCTACCGTGAAAGATGCTTTTTATTAAACTAGGCAGCTGGAAATCAGTTAGTGGAAGAGCTCAGGAAAGGAAGCCACCTTGCCTCTTTTGTATGGAGTGGAAACACTGGGTCAAAGGTAATATATTGGCAAAGGTCCTGAATGTCTCTTTGCGTATCTTAACTTAGGGTTGCCCCAATGCTTTTAGGCAAATTGTTGTCAATAGTATTGATCAGATGTTCTGATCATCTAGTAAGCTTCCTGATGTGTTAAATTTCCTTCTTTCACATAGTGTTAAGTGTGGAAGAAGTATATGTTGCTGCAGAACTAACTCTCAATGAACGCCACCAAAGTATGACTGCTTGCCATGAATTTTGCTACGCATACCAATTCCCGTTAGTTGTCAGTCACTTTTAACACTTTCTAGCAGTTCTCTGTACCCCTACCTCTGTACTTCTAGTTAAAATTTGTTTTTACCAAAAGAGATTATGTGAAAAGTTTTATTTTCATCAGACATTAAAAAAGCATGAATTAAATCTCTGCTTCACTTACAACATGTATTCTTAAAAATGTGTAGTCAAACTCAAAACTGGGCAAAGAAAATATGGAGCCTTTTAAATGTGTTTTGGAAGAAAACTTAACTTCACTCAAGCTTCTGCTTTCTTTCACACAGTTGTTTTACGAACAAATTCTTACTGTGGAAAATATTATCAAGTTTTCAATCTACTTTAGCTTGTGCTTTGAAGCAGTTGCAGTGTGGAAGGCAGAGTGTGATTTTTTAAGACCTCTTCTTTGTCATTGGTATGCATGCATGTGCAGTAACAACTTTCAGGTTTCCCATTTTCCATCGCCAGGAGCACAGCAGAGCTGTTACTGCAGACATCAGATGTCATTGCTAGTTTTGTATAAAGCGTCCTGTGCGATGTCTCACCTAATCAAGAGCTTCTCACTTGTTCCCATAATGGAGAACAGTGGTAGGACAGCCTGTGAGCCTTGTTGTTGCCCATATGATGGTGCCCAAATTTCCCAACAGTCGAAATAATACCTGTTTCAGCAAGAAATGGGTTAATGATTGTGTATCTACTTCAGCAAATACACAGTAAAGATTTAGATTAGTAGAGATAAAAAATATATTGCAAAACTGCCACAGTAGTATGAAAACAAAAACGATTTCATTGAGTAGTAGTTCTGTTACCATAATCCTAATGGTAAACTCTGTTACAATAATAATAGGAGAAAAACTAATTGCAGCAAGGACAGGACAAATCTATTTTTAATCCTTATTGTCATCTCAACTAAATCCAAACCTATTTGTATTAACTTTTGCTGACAGAGTCACATGATGGACATAATTTCTTGTAATTTACCAGCAGTAGATCTAACCTTTCTTCATCAAATATTCATAAAGGCATGATTCTCAATGATTTTCTGTCTCTTTTCATATTTACAGCTTGTTGTCTTCTTCCTTTTTACTATAATTTGAACACAATTGAAGTCAGAAGGAATTAAAGTTAAGTAAGTGGCTACAGTACCTGAAAGCAAAGAATAACTAACTGAAATTTCTTACAAGTAGAGATCATGCTGTACTCTGATGTGACTGCATTAAATAGCTGGAGTGTCCTTTTGGAGTGGGAGTGGGTGGAGAAAACAACCCAGATTAAATGGCATCAGTTCTTGTCACTGACATAGCTGT
Organism: Forpus xanthops; assembly: GCA_032466535.1. Classification (NCBI taxonomy): domain Eukaryota; kingdom Metazoa; phylum Chordata; class Aves; order Psittaciformes; family Psittacidae; genus Forpus; species Forpus xanthops. The sequence continues at coordinate 9,681 of JASSUY010044859.1, forward strand.
TTAAAGTGTATTTGTGTCACGTATCTGCATAAAAACACATGTAATTGAAAGCATGTAGTTTTAATGGATCCTTGGAAAATGTGTTTGAGTCATGAAAAGAAATTCTATGGGCTTGATTCCTTAATTAGGTGTAAATAAGAATAACCATTGAATTCAATTCAATTATGCTACTGCAAAACTGATATAAAAGATTGAGGTTAAATCAATTTGATTAAGGCAGTGTAGAACTAGTATGAGACTGGGACTGTGCATCTTTTTACATCTAAGAAGTTTAAATCTGAAATAGAATTACATGCTAGCAGTAGAATTACCTCACTTCTCAGAGGATTTTTTAAATGAGGAAATAAGACTCTTTAAGGAAATATAAGGTATAATGGCAAATATTCAACAGAAATTCATATACTTAAAATATTATGTGAGACATATTCAGAAATACTTTAGACTGGTATATTTGAATATAAGATGACTAGGTAGTTGTTGTTAACATTCTTTGCATCATGCCATGAACAGAAACTATGTCCGTGAGTAGGTCTAATAGACAATTTGGTATCACCATGCTGATTCTCTCAGAAGTTGTGGGTAAGTGAAAGGGATATAAATGATTTAAAATAAGCATAGCTTTAAAATGCAATGCTTTTCAATTCAGCATAAAATTCATGGGATTTTTTTTTTTTTTTAATGCAGTGCTTTTTTAAGTAAGCGTAAAAGGCGATGCTTACTTTGTCTTAATCACTTTGTTGTCCAGTTTTGGGAGCATGCCAGCCAGTAACTGAGCTGTTAGGACCTTGCCTAACATTTTTCAGGTATGGCTGTCATTCTTGCTGTGAGCAATCCCTGCCATCTAATGCAATGAGCTGCTGAGAGCCGTCAGCTTTCATTTTCATCACTGAGAACTGAATGTTCAGCACTTTCTAGCATTAAATCTCTAGAGGACAGAGGATTCTTGCAGCTTCTATGTAGTGAGAGATTGCTGCAAATTAATGAAAAAAAAATGTTCTAAACATAAATTTGTCAGAACTTTATTTTTATGGAAAAGTAGAGAAGGTTCTGTTGTTTGTGCCATGTTCCTGTGTAGCAATGATCGGATCAGGATTACTGATGAAAAACACTTGTTTATTTCCCCAAAAAGGTTGTCATCTATGAAGGAGTGGATAAAGAGTCATTGTCAGACAGAGCAGTTTCTGAACTTTAAAGGAAGTGTTTTAAAATCATTTCACCACAGAATTACAGTTCTGGGACGTTTGCAGATATGCTAAGCACGCCTGTACTCCGTATTTCCTTTTGCTTTTTAGTGTGCTTTACTTTCTTGGCCTATGTCATTTTTTGTAGGTTTTGATTCTGATTTGAAAGTGCATGGCCTGTTATTGCCAAATTAAAAGACTTCATTGAATAGTGAGAAGAAGGAAGGAGTAGTAGGCTGTTGGGATGGAAGCTTGTCCAGTGGGTTAAGCACCATACTAAGGTCAGTTCTAAATTCATTCATTTCTTGCACCATTCAAGCACTGATTTCCCATGCATTGAAAGCACATTTTTGTGACACTAGAAAGGAAGTGTGAGGTGTTTGAATGGAGCAATGGTGAGGGCATAGAAAGTAGCTAAATATGCACTAAAAGCAAATGAGCTTACAAGTAAATACTATATATTGAAGCAGTGGATATGCTTTAATTACAACATGAACTCTTTATTTTAAACTTGGTATGTTTAAAGTTAGGTGTGGAGCTTTTAAAGATTTTCTGAACAGAAAACAAATATAGATAAAAATTCATGAAAACTGTCTTAGAAATAGAACAAGTTATTAAAAAGGCATAGAGAATTAAGGAAAGCTGTTACTTCATTTCAGCTTTGCAGGGAATTAGAGAAAATAGTGGTCCTTTCCAATCCTAACCATTCTATGATTCTGTGATTCTAACCTTAGTTAAAGAAAAGCACTTTCTATATCTATATTAATAAAGAAATTAAAGGAAATTAT
>JASSUY010044860.1:0-44234 GCA_032466535.1 Forpus xanthops
GCTTTTCCACTATGGTCTCTGGCCTGCAGGTAAAACAGGCAATGCATACATCTCCACTCCTCATCTTTCCTCTTTGGATGGTCCAGGTGAGGGGTGCTATCAGCAAGAGCTGATAGACCAAACCTTTTGTGAGCCAAGAAGAAAGAAGATAGTAGAACAGAGAAAGGTTATCTGATCATAGAAAAAGTTACATGCACATCTTCATAGATGGTTTTTGTTTATTGGCTGCTGATGGGGGGACAAAAAAATCACATCCCCCTAAATCAGTCAGAAAACACAAGTGTGCAGGATCTGGCAGTGAGGGAGTCTTCTTTCTTCTTTCTGAAACTGGAGAGGAAAGTATGGCATTTCAGACAGGATTCATTCTGATTTTCATCAGTAGATGTTTTTGTCTTCCTCTGGGTACCCAGCAGCTCTGGACTTTGGGAAGGGCAGAAAGGAGGACTGATGTAGCAAGAGCTAGCACCAGTGCCCAGAGTTTGGACATGCTGTGTGGTAACACAAAGCAGGCAGCAAGAGGGGAGATCTCATGATTTTGCCAACAGAGGGCAATGGTGGCCCTGGGCTGGCTGCCTAGGATGGCACATGGTGGAGATATCACTGTGCACCCACAAGGAATCTGACTGTCAATACAGGGTGGTTCAACCACCTCTAACTCTCTCTAGCATAAAAAAAATGCTTTTTGGAAATGCAGCCTTGGGGAGGACCGTATTACCCTGACACAGAACTGCGCCTGTTGATGTCCAAGCTGAATTTGAGCACATAGGCAGCACATACCACCTCCAATCAGCAGCATGTACCACCTTCATCCTTCTGCATGTGACTGGTAGGGCATAGGGCTGGTGAAGATTGCACTAGCTTCACAAAGCCTCCAGGAGATGGGATGTTCTGCCATCCAGCTGCACAACAAGACCACCCCAGGAAGCCACCCAACCACCATACAACCACCCAGTGCACAAACTCCCAAGCAAGCTTTCTATCAGACAGTTATATCCCAGAATGCCAAATGAGCCTGGCAATGGGAATTCTCAGATGGATGTCCATCAGGGGGTTGATGTCAGAGGTTTTCGTACAGTTCAGCATTTTCTGGATGTCGTGGTGTAACCCCAGTTAACAACTAAGTACCATGCAGCCACTTGCTCACTCTTCCTACCCCAAATGACCTGCTTAGTATCCCCTGCAAACCATGGAGCTGAGGGTTGGCACAGGAAAGACCTAAGTTCAGAGTGTCAAATCCTGACGCCCGCCATCAGCAGGCATGAAGAGCAGTCAAACAGCTCCATCTTTGCTAGGCCCTTCAACCAGCAGCCACCATGTGAGCCATGAGCCTTGTTACCACTTGTTGGCAGTTTTGTGGCTCCCCAGTTGCACCACCTGGAACCAAAAGCAGCAGGACTTTCTTCTGTCATAAGAAATGAAGGTGAATGACAGCTGGTGGATTGGAGATACCAGCATACTAGTGAATATTTCAGATGATACGTGCCTTTAAAAGCAGCAGTACAGACAGAGCTGGATGACAAACACATCAAATGCCAGTGAAATCAACCTCTTTGCTGGACCTGGAATCCTGGAACAGAGGCAAATTTCAGAGGTCACAGAATGACTTAAAATCTAGAAAAGAAGAGAGACTTTATCACTCTGTATCATGCAAATGATAGGACTCTAGTCTCTAGCTCTGTAAAGATGAAGCAAATCCTTTTCCAGGAGAGGCTTTCTGGTATGATGAGTAAGGCACAGATCAGATAGGTATCCTGGAGACTCTTCCCAGCTTTGATGCAGATTTGGATGTAACAGTGTGATTGAGAAGGAGAAAATAATGCTCCTCTGTGGAATACTTTTGATTCTATTGATATCAAAATCCAAGGACTGTAATTATGACCACCTCAGAGAAATCTTTTACATACATTGCCCACATAAGCCAGCATGGTAACATCCTGTTATTCTGTACTGTTATTTCAGGTGTTGGAGTGATGGCAGTTGGAGAATTCATTATTTAAATGATTGGCACCTCTTCTCCCCTTCTTCCCTGCTTCACATTTTCTATTTGTACTTCCCTAGCCTTAGAAAGCAGAGCTGTCTGAAGAAACTTCCCCACTTTACATTGACCCCCGGAGACTGCTGACCCCCAAAACAGAACTCATGCCCCCATCCAGCCCATCTGAAACTGCCCATTAAGCAAAGGGATTTCCTCTTGCCTTCACACCAGTTCAGACTTTGCTGTCAGGGCACCCACACCATAGCCTGTCATGGTAAACTAACTCTCACCACTTATGTAAATGCTCTCTGGTGAAGATTGGTGCAATACATACCTGCACTGTGCCATAATGCAAATGGACTTTTATGTTTCCTCCATAGGATTAGATACAGCCTCTTGTCTGGGTAATAGTTGCATTATTCATTTCCTGCAATAACCAAAAGAGCAGAGAATGATGGATCTAGCCACTTCATTTAACTCTGTAGGTAGAAAGATTTTGATATGGAGAACCTTGAGATTTCTGGGTTTTCTACTTTATAAAAAGATTTGTGGTCCAAATCCACACTTTGAGCACTGAAAGTATGGGGTACATTTGTGTGCCTTCCTCACTGAACAAGGAAGCCATCTCCAAATGATTGGAGTCGGCACATTCTGTTTACATACCTGGCAGAGCTGGGATTTCTGAGTGACAGAGCCCTACTTCAGATGGAAATTACCTGGAATATTGAGTTATGTGTGGAGGCTGCAAAACTTGTCCCCTGTCACCAAACAAAGAAAATGACTCATGATCTAGACATTATATGTCTGGCTTCTCAGAGGGCTGGTTTTAGGGTGCAAGTCACATTATAAGACACTGAGATCACAGGAACAGAGGCTGAGGTCTACCACATGAAGACTCCTAGATGAGACTGTGAGGTTGTGCAAATCAGGGGCACTCCGCTGTGTACTGTTTCCTGGACTCACAGAGCACCTCTAGCCCCTAAACTCTCCCTTCTGTCTTTACTGGGAGGACAAAAAGAAAAGGGGACTCTGGAAACCAGCATGCTTTTAAAATGGAAGTGCCCAAACCAGCGATTCAGACAATACTTCCTGTACAGCTGGGCATCATGCACACCATGAGAGTAGAGAAAGGATGATCTTCCCTGAATTGGACTTTTTTTGTGAATAGGGGATTTCTTCCAGCCCAAGAGACTGTAGAAAGGTGATTGCTGCAGCTAAATCCACTCCACAGTGTAAAACAGGCCAGAGATTCTCCTCTATCCATGAGATGCATTTCCATGGTTGAATTGTTAAAACATCTGGTCACTCTCCAACTCCCCCTCTGCTTTGGATGGGTGACCACATCCAAATTATACCCCTGGAGGACTGCTAGCTTGCACACTTGGAAAGTGTATAGGAACCCATGGAGTCAGACTTTCCACACATGCACTGCCCCTGTTTGCTGGAGTAGGCACAGGCTGTGGCTCTCTGCTTTTGCAGCCTCAAGACTAGCAGAGACATCACGCGCCATATTCAGGCAGTTTACACTGGGCTCTCCAGTAGACTTCCAGACCTGGTATAGGCATCCTAAGTCCAAAAGAGCAATGCAGTAGCTGTTCAGCTACATGAAGATTACCTCAGTATCTCTCCATGCCCACAAGGGCTGGCAGTTTCACTCACATGGATGGACCACCTGTAATCCCACAGCTCTCCTACATGTAGCATTATGACCTGAATTATTTTAATGAAAGAAAGAACAAAAAAATAATTAACTTAAGTAAAGTTCTCATCCCTGTCCCAACCTCTGAAACCCCCAAGAGACAATTTTTCTAGAGTCTAATGAAAAACTTATGCATAAAAGATTATAAGCCTTTAAATCTGAGTTTTGACTGTAAGGACGTCAAAAGATAGTCAGGCTCAAACAGTTGGGAAGCCCTGCAGCCTTTAGAGGAAACAGCACAAAGCTCAGATTCCCTGTACTGTACCCGAGCTGCCTTTTGACACTGTTTTCGGGAACTTGCCAGCTCATTTTCTTACTTGTTTGTGAGACATCAACAGCCTCAAATTACAACAGTCTGAACAGCCCAGTAAATATTTACACAAACCTGCTGGTGATGGTTTGAGCTGACATGCGTTACCTTTTGTGCTGGGGGGAGGCTGTATTTACAGCCAACCAGCTAATGAACATGATCCCAGCCATGGTTTAATACAGATGGCTCTTTCAGCATTTGCGGCTTTCAAGTTACAGGGAGCACAAACTTCAATAGCCTTCGTTAGAAGGCTCCATCTCAGCTCTCTCTGTTTTGTTTACAACCAGTCTCTCTTTGTACAGTCGGGTTGACTAACATTCAGCTGTTTGCATCCAGCAATGCATCTGTGTAGGATGGGGTTTGTTTCTCATCTTTTTATTTCTTATTTTTTCTTTTTTTTTTTTATTTTATTTTCTTTTTTTGGGGAGGTTTTTTTTTTTTTTTTTTATTTTTTTTTTTTTTTTGGTTTTTTGTTTTTTTTTTGTTTTTTTTTTAGCACTGATGGTTTTTATTTTATGTTTACAATACAGGCAACTTTTGCAATGAAGATTTATTTTTGCTTGAGTGGCATTTCTCCAGGCTGTCTCACAAAGGCCTCGCTCTGTGGAAAGAAGGAGGAAGCAGCATCCATCCATGAGTTTTGAGCTGTGGGACTTGGTGAAGGGCAGGGTGCTGTGCTCCAGTCATTGATTAGAACACTCACCCACCCTTTCCCAGGGCCACTCCTCAGATATGCATTTTGTCAGCATTCAGGTCTCACCCACTGCTCTGGCTTGATTCCAGGCTGTCAAAATGAAGATGACTGAGGAGCATGTATTTATGCTATTAATAGTTGTTGTAACAGTACAGTTTTTATGTTTTCTTAATTAGCCGTCTTCTAAACCACTGGCTGAAGACCCCTCTGTTTTTTACAGATCCACATCAAAGACACATTTTAGATAAATGTGATGGAAAACTAAGAAAGTGAGGAAGATAATGAAGGAAATCTAGACTCATTCTGACAAATAATCTGCCATGGTTGGCGATGGTGGAAGCACAGGAAACCTATTCTGCCCTGGCATCACACCCAGAAAACCACAGACTATAAATAGAAACTCACTGAATCAAGACTACTTGTACTCAAAGAGTCAGCACTGCTCAGTAATAGGCAAGGTTGACAAATTTTCTGTGATTGAGGTAAACTAATTTTAGACCAGAACACACAATGCCACTATATCAGACCTACACTCCTTTCTAAGTAAATGTAGATGAGGAATCCTGAATGATGTGACATAAGAGGTCTTAGAAAAGTTTCTTCAATCATGCAGGGATATTATGTACTGATGGAATCCAATGTGGCAGACAAAATCCCACCAAACCAAAGTTAAAACTCAAGTTTTCAAATCACAGCATTCATAGGGACACCTCTCTTGGCAGTAAGTCTGATGAAGCTCCGAAAATCCATTTGATCCAAATATCTCTCCTGGGGCAGAATAAAGGTACTAGCATCCTAAAGATGTGGTATCTGGCTTTTGTAAGCTTGGGAACATAAGTTCCCTCACAAGTCTTGTGAAAATACAAGAAGTAGATAGCTTGGGCAGATCTGTGACCAGATACAGCTGATCTGGAATCATTCATGGAAAAGACAGCCTTCCCTGCAGGAGAAGAAATGGCCAATTCTTAAATGAGTGGCTGCTTTTCACCTCCAAAACAGGAAGCTCTTCACATTTAAAATAACATAATTTCGTTGGTATCATGGGATGGGAGCACCTGTTTTTGCAGTGGTGGAGCAGGAGCCCATAGTATTGATAACTGGTGTCCAGTTCTGAGGGAAAGACATAGAAAAGGTAGGTAACACAGAGGCTGGAGTAGGAACTACTCTTTCTGATAAAGGTCAGGTCTGTTCTTTTAAGCTCCTCACTGAACCAGACTCCAATATCTATACTGAACTTTTTTGCTCCGTCAGATCTCTTCCTGGGATGATTACATAGGATGGGTACCACAGCTCATGGAAGCTGCATAATTTAGTTAATAACTGCAGAGAAGAAAAGCCTTGGAAACAACAGAACTGTTCAGTAGTTTTTTGACAAAACATTTATTTCCAGAGCAGCTTGTCAAGAGCTGTTCACAGCATAACTTAGCTGCTGGAGTATATCCTAAAGCTAAATTTTTTAGGGGAAATCTTTATAAATTAATATATTTTAAGCAAAGGAATTGGGGTTCAATATCCTGGTAAATTTGCAGAAAGGAAAAATAAAATCTTACCAAATATTGTAAGGGAAAAATGGTCCTAAAGAGATTTGGTTTTTTTTTTTTTTTTGTCTTTGCTTGCTCACAAATGTTCATCTTCATGTTTTCATTTACCTTGGTTAGGAAACAACAATCTTGAGATCTCTCATGGAATAAGAAGCATAACTTTTGGCCAGGCCTCCCATACCTACATGCGTCTATGTACGAGACTGCCTGCTTCACATTTCCCTCTGCTCTTTGTGTGTTATTTGTCTACTTCAATTATAAAGCCTCTAGGATAGACAACTTATGCTGTGTACATCTGCCTGACACCTGCCACACTCTTTTCCTTGCCTCTGGTTGTTATTCCCTAACAGCAATTATTCAATGAGACATGAGAATCAAGTATCTTGGAAAGGAAAGTATGTGGTCCTGGCAGACCATGTCACTTATGCTCACTTCTGTTTGCCAAAAGGAATTGATTGCTGGTTTTGGAATGGAGGTGATGACTGTGACTGCTCATCTGAATTTAGGATGGATGTAGGGATATCCTGGAAGCAGGCTTCAAAATGTTTTTGTCCAGTGAGACACTGGCACAGATGGGTGCTATGAAAAGAAGAGCAGGGATGTGGCAAGGAGACAGGACTACACTCACTCTGCTGCTGTTATTTCCCTTTGGTTGATGGTGTAACTGGATGAGAACTTCCCACTGTGCTTGGTTTTCTCAGATTTTGCTTTTCTGAAGAAATGTCCCATTTTGTGAAATCTCTAACTTGTTGACTTTCTCCCGCCTCTGGGATTCTACCAGAGGGTCTCTGGACACTCCATATGAGACAACATGTTCCCCTAGACTGTCCTTGCCATGGATTGTTTTTTGGCCACCCAAGTAGTATAGGGCGTGCATAGGAGATGTATGCCTGAGTGTTCATCCAAACTGTACCCAGATATGCCACGCAGATGTATTGATTTGAGAATTACTGGAGGAACCCTTTGTGAATTGAAAAGTCCCCTCTCCATCTTTGGGAGGAGCCCTGTGTCACCAGGCAAGCAGTTCCTGGCATGATACTATGTAAGAATTTCCTGGTTTGGGACAATTCTAATACATCATTCTGATGACATTGGACTCAATGCAGTAGGTCTTCAGGTGTCTTGGAAAGTGGTCAAATATCATAAAGGAGATAAGGCATCTCCTGCAAGCACCTGTGCAAGGACCAACCTCAGCCAGCATAGGTCCGTTATGGAAGTCATAAGCCATTTCTGCTCCTGTTCAAGTGTTGCTACGCAGGAACTATGACCCAGAGTTGCTGCACGTGGTCTAGTCTGTTAGCCAGGTCTGGTAGAAGAAAAGGAAAAGAAGACGAAGCTTAAAGCAGCCCTAAGAGCAGTACTGAGCCAAGACAAAGTCCAGTCTGTTGCACATGATAGAAAGCATGAAGGCCTGGAGACTAAGCATCACACTTTTTCCACAGAATTGAATGTTTGTGCAGAGATTCAGCATATTATAAACTTGTGGAGTAATCTAGGGTGGAAGAATTCTGCTTATTTGAGTAAAACAAAATATAACTCATGTATAATCAATGCATTGACACAAAGACAGAACTCATGCAAGGCTAGAACAGGATGTTAAGATGAGTTATCCTACAAACAGAGTGGAGTCAGTTAAAATGCAAGGATATTTTGGCATGTGTTTTTGTTCCTCTACATAATCTTCTTCTACAGAATCTGGACAGAACTGCTCCAATTTTTTTACAAACTTTAACTCATCTTCCTCACCATGTACAAAACAAGCCACTGAAGAGGGAATATACTGAACCACAGCAATGACAATTCTGCTTTAGCTGAGCTGAAATGGACAGCATGCCTGTACCACATGGCTTCAAAAAGAATATGCTCTGATTAAGGAGCAGTGGGAACATTTTCCAAGGACATTTGGGTGCCTTTTATAGATTTATAAGGCAGATGCTGCTCCTTAAAAGCATCTGCCTCCCAGACCTTTTTCTCCCCCTGTAGTCAATCATATAGCAGGGATTAAACTTCTGTGAAATGATGTCTCCCTCATGCTATGCCCAGTTTTACCATCTTCACACTGAGTGACACTCTGCTGAAGAGATTAAAGAAGAGGGGCATGACTCCTCACCCCACAGATGATCTGGGAATGGGAGGATGCCAGGGAAGAGTGAGATCTGGTGGGCAGGACTCTCCTGTAGTCAAAAACAGTACCTAGGGGCCATGTATTGATGGGAGAAGGACTACTGTCCCTGACGGTGTTCAAGGCCAGGTTGAACAGAGCCTTGTGTGACATGGTTTAGTGTGAGGTGTTCCTGCCCATGGCAAGGGGTTTAGAACTAGATGATCTTAAGGTCCTTTCCAACCCTAACTATTCTATGATTCTATGATTCTACTCAAAACTCCCTACCACTGTAGCAGACTGCTGTTTCACATTATATAAGATCCACAATCTTCTGCATCTGATTTGGCTGTGTCCTTAGTTTGAGATTAAGCAACTATCCATCTAGCCAGCTACCTAGCTATTGAAATGTGTGGGTATTAAATGTCACTGCAGTGTCTGGAGAATGGTCTGCTGTGCATCAGCAAGTACCCTGCTGAGACCACTTCCTGCATGCAGACCATGAGACTGAAGTTGTTCCTCAGATGCTGTTTAGTACACTGGCCTTGAGGGATGGAAAGCTAAGTCATCCTCTCATTAATACACTTAACTCATGTATAGCACAGTACATCTGTAGCTGCTGAAAGCATGTAAATGTTGCAGCCTCTGTTTTTTTGGGTACATCAAGGTTTTGTTGTCTGGGGATTTACATTACAGTGCAAAGCAATGTGGATCATCCAGGGGTCCAAGATAACTAGCAATGCCTTGTGAGCTCTGCAGGATCAGGGTGCAGTGAGAACCAGCTTCTAGCAACAGCCCCAGAATAAGCAGTGATGCAACTCCACATTGTGTAGCCCAAAGTAGCTCCCAGAGCTCTCACTTGTGATGGAAGAGCAAGGTCTGTGTCCTTCTTGATGCCAGAGCAGAGCCTAGGGTAGAATATGTCAAGTGAGAAAATGTCTCAACACTGGGGTGACCAAGGGATTGGTGAGCAGTGTGAAGCAATCACAGGAGTCAGCATCATAACACACTTGAATTAACAGTGGTAGGAACCAAAGAACAAAAAGTGCAGGGTCACTGAGATCAGTTTGGAAGATAGGTTAAAGACTTCCCATCCTGCCCATCAAGGCACCTTACCTTCCCATTTGTGCTCTTCAACTGGGAAAACACAGCTTTGTAAGGCCCATCATTTGCAGTGCAGTATACACCAGCCTTTCATCTCCAGAACGTGGCTGTGCTTGCTGAGACTACTGAGAACTCAAGACTTGGTGATGACAGCTTCCCGGGGGCACTTGTCAGGCACAGGCACATTGCTGCGTATTTATGGACACAAGTGTGGGTCTTGGCTCAAGAAGTACCCAGAACTGCTGTGTTGGGGAGGCAAAGTGCTTGGCAGAGTGCATCGAAGAGACTGAAATAGTATCTGTTGGTGCCCAGATTCTTCCTGGCTGGGGTGATTTAGCAATCACTCCTGTTTTGAACATCGGGCACACTCGCAGACCCTTGGATTTCAATTAGACACTGGGAGTGTCAATTCTTTCAAAAGAAGAAAGTGCTGTAAATATAATAGTCTTTCTGCTCAAAAAGTCGCACAGAAAACCATGCAAGCATCTGTATTTAATCTGCACATCAGTCTGACGGACCGATTAAAACAAAAATAAAAAGAAAAAAAAAACTAAAATGAATACCATTGCTTTGCCTGAAAAACAGTCATATGATCAAAGAGTGGATGTTTAAGTCAAGTGCAGGAATCAAATTGTACCAAATTCCAGAGTATAATTGGCAGCTTTGGATGATCCAGCTTTACTTCCCCAGGAAAACTTTGTTCCTGTCCCAGTACCACTACCCAATCAGCAGGAAAAGATGTGCAGCTTCTTTCAGTGCTTCTTTACTCAGCAAGAGAGAAAATTTATCTGTTTGATCCTGCCTCAGTGCTACTGGGTTCATTCCTACTTCTGCAGACACCTCCCCTGTGAGTTTACATATTCCAGTTGGGCTCCACAGCTGCAGGGAATGGTGCCCCACCATGGTGCAATGCCATGTTTCAGAGAGGCTGCATCCCATTCAGCAGCAGCAGGGCTGATTATGCTGCACAGATGCTGCTTTAACACTCCCTATGCCATGTGGTACCATCTCCAGTTTACCTGTCCTACATACACAACACAGGTCATAGGGGTGTTACTCAGAATAAGGCACAGCTTCACAGAAGAGCAAACTGATGACTTTGTCCTGAACACCACTGTTTTCTACTTCTGAAAACCAGGTGTGTTTATACTTTCATGTCCCAAGGTGCATCTGGAACACTTTCTGAACTAGTTGTTGGCTCTGAGTGGGTCATTTCTTAATGGTCTATTTTATAAATAGATATATATATGTATAAAATATATATACACATCTATGGGAGCTCCAGCCAAGGTTGCTGGTAGCTTGCAACAGCTACCCATGGGATGTGGCATAAATCTCTTCCCAGAAAAATATTCCCTGCCTCTCCCAGCTTTTCATCATTGCCTTATTACCAACCCTCACACATGCACAAATTCCAGTTAGAGATGATCATTCACCTTTCAAGCTACAGGGAAGCACTACTTGTGAAAACTGGGGCCTTCAAAACAGTAGTGAGTGGTGTGGTGGGACAGTTTGCAGCTACCCATGGTGGTGCTGGTAGATGGGGAAAGCCTAGGGCCATATACAACCTCCTGCATCAGCTGGAGGATTTTTCATCCTGTACAAGGCATATGTATTTTGGGGTTGTTTTTTTTCTTTTTCTTCCTTTTTCTTTTTCTTTCTTTTTCTTTCTTTTGGAGGGGGGGATGCTGTGGGAATGCCTTCTGCAGTTTTTTCCTTAATAGCTGGATTTGACGCATTTGAAGCAAGATAGTAATTTACTTTTGCAGTTCCACTTCTTACAGCTATATCCCAGCCTTATCCCCACAGCCCTCCCAAGTATTGTTTCACTGGCACCTCCTAGGTTAAGACAACCTCCAAGGAGCTGACCTCAAAATGTGACTACAAGGAGGTTACTACTTTTCCCTCTACTCCTTTTGGTCTCACCTCTTCATTAAAAGCAACTATAAACTCCTTGGGGCAGGAATGCACTCCTATTCTTTGCACATCATTGGGCAATGTAGGGCCAGGGCCTCCTGGGACAGCTGTCTGCAAAGCAACACAAATAATGGAGGTTTCACTACCAGGGCAAGAGTCTTGCTCTCAGCATTTGGGGTCTCACATCTGGTGTTGTGGTGCTCAACTCAGAGCTGTGGATGAAGCAGTTAATCTGACTCCTGCTGAAGACAAGAGGACTGTTGCCACAGATGACAGAAGCAGCAGAACCCCCTGAGTCCAGAGGATTCCTTTCCCTTCCTGGATCTCCCTTCCTCCTTTGTCCAGGCAGCAGCAATGCATTTTTATGAATTAGAAAAGTCCCAAGGCAGCCCAGTCTCCATCCCTTGCTGTCCCTGTGGCTCAGTGTACTGTAGAGAGGAGGAAGGAAGCCACAGGGGGGAGGGCATTGTGGGCTGCCCATACACGAAGTGATGCAAATTTCCATCCTCCCGGGGCTAGCCCAAAGGAACTGCCAGAATTGGGAAGTTGGGCAACTCGTGGAAATGTGCTTCCCCTCCCTCCACGCTTCTGAATAGAGTTGTCACAACTTTTCAATTATTTAAGCCCTTCTTTTTCTCCCTGCCCTGTCCAACACACCCTGTCTACTCCAGGGGAGGGATAGCAAGGTGTATGGGAACCCTGCAAACAGAATAGGCTGAATTCAGGAAATTCAGTCATCCCTCTCCTGAAGGATGCAGAGAGCAGAGAACTGAGGCCCCGGGAGCTGCTCAGGACCCTTCCTACAGCACTGCTGCTGTTCCCAGTAAGCTGCTCTTACCAGGTACAGTCAAGCCACTGCCCCTTAATGGCTAGAGTGAACTGTTTCATGCCAACTTCTAGCATTTGTCTTCCATTTGCCCTGGAACAAGAGCAATATTTTTATCAAGTGTCTGCAGGAGCAGGAATAGGGAAGGGTCTGGTCAGAGCTACAGAAACCCACATTCAAATTCCTGTGCTGCTGTGTCTGGGGAAAAGTTTCTTCCCGACAGCAGAAATCAGGGATTTGGACCTGGACTTCCCACTACTACCACTAGCATCATAATTAACCACAAACAAATTGAATGAGAGGTTCCCCTATCTTCCCTGCCACTGACACTGTCACTGTGACATAGCTTCAGGGATGGGAAAATACTCATCTGAAGTTATTTTACAGATGTGGAAAGGTGAGAGATTGAAAAGAGAAAGCTAAACCTGAGCCTGCATGGTTAGTTGTGCCATGCTGGATGGCTCTTCCCAGAAGACTAGGAGGCAGGGTGGTTCCACTCCTGGGAGAAGACCAGGAACAGAAAACTAGCAGGAGAAATAGACTGCTTTCAAGATCATCAGCTGGCAAGGTTTAAAAATGAACATGGATCTTGTGTCCCTTAAAACCTCTGGGAACCTCTCCTACCTTCCCCCCAGACCTCAGCCCCTGCCCTCCAGAACATGCCAAGCAAACGACTGAGCTTTTCTGTGCAGTGAGTCACAGGATGGACTAGGTCAATAGATCAGGAAATGTTTCATGTAAGATGGGGGGAGAAGGAAAGCAGGGCAAAAGTGAGAGGAAGGTAGAGTGAAAATCATCAAGCAGTGAAGAGAAACACTGGCTCAACTGGAGAGAGAACAAAAGAGCTTGTACAGCGATAACAGAGGAATAGAAATGCAACAGAAATGTTGAGGTGCCTTCATTGCAATAAAGTGACAGAGAACAGTGGGGGAGTAGTAGCAAAATTGTGTGAGCACAGAGTGACGGCACTCAGTGAAGATACTGGGTGGGGAAAGGCTGGTTAAGATGAGCCCTTGCCAGAATAGTAGGGCAGCTCACTGGCTGGCATGGAGGACGAGGCAGCTTCCTTGATAGTGAGTTGACTGAGCAATATCTGCAGCAGGAATGAATATTTTTACTCAATGCTTCCAAAGCAGTGACTCCACTTCAGATAATGATGCATGCTGTCTAAGAGAATCAGAATCCTGAGAAACAGAACTGTATGTAGCAAAGTCAAAGCACCCCACATGAAGCTAGCTCTCCTTTACCATGTGCGGTACACAGTTATTTACACCTCTTCAAAGGGGAGCAAATATTACTAAACTCAGAGCTTGTCACATTTTAGATACATCACACTTATCCACTTTGAGCTGGCACAGATTACAACCTCAGGGGGTGCACAATGGAAGATTAGGAGATTCCTGCTGGTTCTCAAAGTTGACTGTCCTCAGGATAAGAGTTCTCCAGACCTACCTGTACGTGAGAGAGGGACTTTTCATGAAGTCATGAAAAGCAATGACCCATTAATAAGGACTTGGTGTTGGCCAAGCAAGCAGCAAGCTGGCCGATGTGCCATTCTGCCCAGCACTGCTCTTATTCTCTCAAATCATGCTTGCCACGCTGTGTGTGAACGTGTGCTTTAGCTGACTGACATGCCTAGTTTCCAACAGTTAGACTTTCAGCCACAGCAAATCCTTACTGCTTTGCTGAAATCCAGAAGCCTATGAAGCTATTCCAGCTCACCCAGGACACAGCCTCTGTAGTGTAAACTGCTGAAAGGAAGGGTTGTCTTTGTTCCATATCTGTATCCTGATTAGTACACTCTCACCTGACCCTTGACTTGGTCTCTAAATGCAGCTGAAGTACAAATAATAGTGTTGTTGTATTGGTTATCAGCAGTCCGCTCGGTGATGCACAAAAGTCATCTGGACTTTGGTCTTTTGCTTTAAAACAAATGTGTGTCAAGGAGGGATCACAGATAACCACAGTATTGCTGCTACCGTGCTAATGTACAGCGCTGAAATGCTGGCACTGTCATAGAGTATCAATCCCATGGAATTTCAATCACACCATGAGAAAAGTGGCAGAATAAATACAAGGATAACAACAGCTTTTAGAAATTACAAGTAAAAAATAATTACAGCCCAGTCCAGTAAACTCTCCAAATTATCTCTTTCTCATTCATTGTTTTTCTTAAAAAAAAAAAAAAAAAGGAAAACAACCAAATTCAAAACCACAACTTGTTGAATTTTAGCAAGTGATTACATTTGTGGATTTTGGCTTTTAAGACCAGATTTCCTGCGTATTTTTTATGCCAGTTTGTACCAAGTTAGGTCCAGTGACACAGGGAGCTGCTGTTGTCAGCTCACACCAAGACAGCTCAAGTAGAGACCATGTCCTTCTGGGTCACTCAGGGTAGTGCTAGCTTTTGCATCCATAAAGCAGTACACCAGGAATCAACAAGCGTGTAAAACTAGGGCTGCAGCTGGTGAATCTGGCAGTACGAGGTGAACAACCACAACTCACCCCCATCTGGCCCTGCTGTAGCACTTGGAGCCATACTCTGGTTGCCCTCAGGGCCATGGGCTGCTCCTCAGCAAACCTCCACTCAACCCTGACTAGGAATTTGCGGTCCTTTGTTATAAGACCTGATTCTCTCAGGTCAAAATGGAGAAAAGGAGAGAAGATCCCAAGAAGAACCATTTTTATCAATAGATCTGTCTCCATATTGCTCCAAGTGAAGGTATTTGTGGTTCAAGACCATCACTAATTCAATTACAAATACGTGACACAATATGATGAGTCTTTTATGTTCAACACTAGTCTAAGGCTTTCAATTAATGGCTTTTCTTTCCCGCTCACAGATCCCTCTCATCTCTGCAGCTTTTCCCTGTGCAGTGCCAGAGCCATAAGGATCTTACTATAAAGGGGCCCCCCAGTCTTTATCTTGCATATCACGACATCATGATTCAAATGTTACAGCACTGCAACACAAATGTAACATCAATGTACATCCCATAACAGGCCCTAATCCGTCCCAGATTTGGTTCAGTGCTCACTTGCTCAGATCTCCATGGACCACACATTGTGTGCCACTGTTTGTATTCAACATAAACGAAACATCAGTGTAGAAATCTCATCAGAACAACAGCAGTATGGTCAGATCAAGAGGAGCTAGCAGGAAGCCACTTTGCATCTTTCCAGAAGACTTGCCAACGTGTGCGTTTTATACATAGAGAACCTACCTCCTAGACACTGGATCTTGGTTGGGAAATGCACTGGCTGCACCTCCACACCAGTCCAAGTACATGGTACAATCACGGCTCTGCCCCTAGCTGCCACTGGGGGATGCCAAGCCTTGTATCAGTTGGTCAGATCATACCACCAGCCTCAGCATTTCTCATAGCTTTGGCCTGAGCTGACACTGCTGCTGCTGCAGCTGCTGCAAGCCCTGGGCTGGACCCATCCCTGCCAAGCAGCAGCAGGAATCTTGAGGCCTAGTGCTGCCTTCCAGGGTGCCTGAGAGGCACCCTCTATACATCTACCATCTGAATCCCCATTCCAAACTGTGTAGGTTGCTAAATCAGTGGTGTTCAGCCTGGAGAAAGTGAAGCTGCATGGAGACCCCATAGCAGCATTTCAGTATCTGGAGAGGGCCTACAAGGATGCTAGAGAGGGACTCTTCATTAGGGACGGTAGCAATAGGACAAAGGGGAATGTATTCAGACCTAAACAGTGGAAGGTCAGGTTAGATGCAAGGAAGAAGTTCTTTATTGTGAGGGTGGTGAGGCACTGAAACAGGTTGCCCAAGGAAGCTGTGAATGGTCTATTCTTGGCAATGTTCAAGGCCAAGTTGGACAGGGCTTTGAGCAACCTGGTCTAGTGGAACTAGGTGATCTTAAGGTCCTCTCCAATCTTGACCATTCTATGACTCTATGATTCTACAACATGAGCAAACTGAGTGTCTTACCCAGGTGAACTCTTTCTTGTCCTTACCTTTTTTGTTAATTGTAAGGAAATCAGTAACAATCAGGAGATCCCCTTTCTTCATTCTTACTTGCTGCTCATTTTATTGAGAAAATCCTCACTCTGCACAAAATATTACAAAGACAAGACGAACATCAGGTCTATATTAATATTTAAATCAACAAGTATTACAGAGCAAGGAAATAAAATGAAAAAAACAAAACAACAAACCCTCCAAACCATCTTGATCACAGCTGCTATGAAAGCCACTCAGCAATGCTGGAAAACTTCCTCCCGTCCAAGTATTGATAGCTGGAAACATTCCCTGCTCATGACATTCAGTTCTGAAAGGCCAAATGCTTTGAAAATACAATAGACTGAACATTTTTTTATTTCTTTTCTTCTTCCCCCTTTTGGGCTAAATGGAGTTTGACAGATTTATTTTTTTTATTTAAACAACATGAAGTCCACGGTATAGTTATAAGCTATAATATGCATTTATATATGTGGTGCCCCCCTGCACATTTAGTACTCAGGCAATTACACAATATTGCTAAGATAAATCTAGGACAATCATATTATTCTCCTGTGGCTTTGAGATGACACTCAAATGCGGTTTGCTCCATCTAACAAGAGAAGTAAACCATGTGTTTGAGTAACAACATGCTGAATCAGGGAGACATGTTATTGTTATGAATAAGGAATTGTGTTGTGAAAATGTCTCCTGGAGACCCTCATTCCTTCCTGGTATTTTCTTGCATACTACGCACTTATATAACTTCTTGTCTTAAAACATTTTATGCATGATCCTGAAGGGCCAAAATCTCTGGGGCAAACACAGGCTGGCAATGTTAACTTTGCAAACATCATGAAAAGCTGGCAGCTTGATACGTTTTTCACACAAAACTGGATAAAACAAACTGAGTTTATCTAATGTCAGATATTGGCAGAATAACTACATTTGAGCAATTCATAGTGAGATCCACAGAGTGAATGATTGCACACGTCTGTGAATAACACTTTGAGCATGGGATATAAGAGGGGAAGAACTTTGTCTTTATGGACAAAAAGCCATGAAATCTCTCAGCCTATCAATTAAGTATCAATGCCTGAGACACCGCACAAGGAGAACTGCCTGCTGCATTGGCTGTAAGAACTGAAGAGAGTGCTCATGGGCCACCAGGAACATCTGGTATGTCATTTAGCATCAGCATTTGAGCTTGTCAAATGTTACTGTGTGTATACAATTGCCTGTGGAGAAGGAAGAGAGCCAAATGTTCATGGCTAATTCCACCTTCTGGTTGTCCTCTACCTGTCACATTGTGGTATCTTTCACATTCATTGCCTGCTTGACAGCTTTAGCTTCTCTTGCCTGTGACTTGGTTTCTTAAAGAAACTTAAATTCTTAACCTCTTTGGTACAGATGTTTTTCTTTTCAGGGGTTAATCTCAAAACACCATACCTTGCTAAAGGCACTAATCTGACTAGTTCAGCTACCTGGATGCAGAAATTTCAGTTCTCTTGGCCACCATGCACACCTAAAAGAGCAGTAGAGGTGAAGACTGGTTGGCTGGCTCATGAGGGCTGAGGCCACTAACTTCAGAGTGAGCATCTCCTTTGATGATGTCTGTGCTTCTCTCAGCAATGCAAGCAGAGTCCTTGACTAGAGCAGTCATATCACTAAGTCCAAGTGATGGCAGTTTCTGATCAAGAAACTTTGAAACTCCCTTCACCAGCTTTCTTCAAAAGGAAGTGCCTCTGCTTATTTTTCAGATGCAGGTTTTTGATAAGCCCTTGAGAAGCATGTATATGTCTCCTCTCTGCCACCGTTTTGGTTCCTTATTCTGTTTTCCCATTGGATTGAGACTGCAGGTTCTAGACCTAGAGAGCAGGCATGGAGAAGGTATGGGCTCTGCAATCATAAAGGCACTGAAGGTCTTCCTTGAGCTTCTCAAGCCCACGTCAGAACAAAGGGTCATCTGTGGGATTTGGCACACACTGAGTTCAGGCCCTGTTTATTTTCTGCATGGAGGTTTTTATCTAACCTGGAGCAATAAATAACTGTCAGATTAAGCATGGCCATGCAAATGTTACTGTAGTCGCATTGTAAAAGCTCTCTTTCATGTGGGCATGCTCTGAAACAAGGCAGTCCTTCCCTAGCCGTCAGTTATGCTCGGCCCTGCTCTAATCACCCTGTTTTAGATGTGCAGCTTGCTGTGAAAGACAAATGACTGCAGTTATTAAATCCCATATTGTTCTGAGTGTGCCCAGTGGTAATATCGTAATGGATATTACATTGCAGATGGGAAGGCACTTTGCAAGGGACTGAGGTCTGGGCAAAGACAGACACTTTCATTGATAGCACCATGCACCCAGAACCTGCAGCTCAGCCTTGGCCACCTTTCAAATAAGTCTGCGAGGCAGTGCAGGTATGCAAGCTGGGGCTCTCCAGTGCTCATGCCATACCATGTAAAAGGGGAGTGATGAGAAGAGCCAAGAGGTACCCAAGAGCTGAAATAACCCTTTGGTTCATTGAGGCGAGTCATGGTGCAGCTGGTGGGCAAAGGCAGGGAGGGAGACACACCCCCCTTCCTCTCCTCAACGTATCCATCACTGCCCTGGGAAGGTTTGGATATGGCCCACTGTGAGGGCCAGAGAGCCAGGCTGGATCAGGCATATAGGAGATACAGTGGTGCTTTCAGCAGCATCTGAATCACATTTTGTGCAGTGGTCGCTGCCTTGTGAATGCAGACTGGACTGTGACTGCTCCACTCTGCGCTCCCTGTGCCAATGAAGTGAGAGCCTGCAGGCACCCAGGGGCATACGCAGGCTGGGTGCACAAAGCTGATGAAAGAAGCAGGATGCCTAGTTTCCATTACAACTCTTTCAGTTGTCTCTGAAAAAGTTTTTCTTTCTGAAAAGGAGGCTTCTGTATTGGCAAGGTGTTCACAGAAATTCATGAGCAAGAATAAATAAATGCTGCCAGAAACTGTAAATTGAAGGTGATAATTGGAAGTGGTATATTGGAGCATGCATGCCACATGGCTGCTTGCTCAATTGCTCTGCATTCACACAGTTCGACATCACAGACTCTGTTAGGAAGCAAAATAAAATAAAAAAAAAAAAGATAAAATGCTTCTAAATCCCCATTCCCAGACCCCTGCCTGAAACTTGGATGCTCCCTGTCTCAAGGAGCTAATCAGAACACAGAGTAAACCAAAGGGCAGCCACTGTGGAGGGTGAGTGCCTCATTCCCAGACGCACTGAACCACATGTCCTCCCTGCACCACATCCCACTAGGCACTGAGAGCACCCTCACAGAACCTGAGCATCTTCTGCTCCCACTGCCAAGGCTGCAGTCGATGTATACAACATACTATGTGCATTCATGTTGGGTCCACCACAGGGACTCATATTTAATCTGAGGAAGTCCTTGACCTCTGGCTGTCATGAGCATCAAGGTTGCTGCTGACACAGAGATGGATGCAGGTGAGCAATCTCTGATGGAGCTGAATAAATAAAATAATGGGAATCTTGTATCAAAAAACAAAAAAAAAAACACCCACAAATAAAATACAGACTAGCTTTTATAAAGGTCATAGGTTTGCAATAAGGCTGTCTCCAGAATTGCTGCATGGACCTTAGTAAGTGTTTAGTAGAGTTTGAAAAAGAAATTAAATCATTTTTTGCCTGCTGTAGTGTGAATTGGTGTAAATCTGGACATGGCAAATCTTTCCATGATATAGAGCCACTATCCAGTAGTTCACACAGTTTAATACGCATTGACCACTAGCAGGTTTCATTTGTAAACTACTTGAAGGCAGAATTTAACAGTTATGTTTATTTATACACCAAATGAGAATCTGCCTTTTGCCTGACTTCTCTGAAGAGAATAATTTGATATTAAAAAAAGCAATATACCTAATTTCTTTAGAAAGGGGACTGTTTATACACATAATGAAAGAGATCATGCAAATGCTTAGCAAAACAGATGGACAGATAACAGCGAAAGATAATAGAAGGGATTATAGATGAAAACTATGAAAAATATTAACTAGATCATTTTCTCAACAAAAGACATCAAATGTACCAATATGGGGAGCATATGGAGGTTATCATTTGCACTATGATATGATCACAGAGTCCCAGAAAGGGATTAGGGCTTCACTATGTCAGTGCTGCAAACGCCTATCTGTGTGAAGCAGCTTCAGATCTCCTAATGAGAGGAGCTGTGCAGTGATAAATGGCATTATGTGCTTGCAAGGTTATTGTTACCTCAAGGTCACCGTTGTCACTTCCCTCTCCCTTTTATTATGAAAAGTCTTGTTATTAAAACTTAATTACATTAATAACTAGGGAGCTTGCTAGCACAAAAATGCATTTTAGAGACCCTTTGCAGGGGTAAAGCCAGGATTAAGATTTTAACTTTACAAGATGTTGTCTGTGAACACCGTGGCAATCATGCACAGCTCTGCCCCCCCCTTAAAAATTTGCCACTGGATGACTGCATGTTTCACACCTGTAGCAGAGTGGCTTGGAGATGATTTCCCTCAAAGATGCCATGTCATCTATGCTGATCTCTGCCCACTCTTGATGTCCAGCTGGCATGTCACAGGAGCTTTGTGCTCTCTCCAGTTAAGCGAGCTGTTCAGAGGCAAACATACCTTCAGGTACCATGGGGCTCACAGTTGGTCAGGTGCATGGGGATGCTCAATGGCTCAGCCACAGCCAGGAAAGCCAGGTGGATGTGATGAGCACTCTCCTGTTAAAGGTCTCCTCACTCTGCTTCCAGCATGTTCTCCTTACTCCCGTTTTTCTGAGTCCTCATATATTTGACTATTTCCTGAGACATGTGGATCAGATCCTGACATGGTTACATCAAGCCTTGGAGTAAACAGGGTGCAGCAAGAACCTGCAGCCCAAAACTGGAGAAAGCCTGTGCTCTGCCGGGAATGAAAGTATTGAGAGCCTTCAAAAAATTGCAACTAATTAAAATTTAATGTTAGTTGACAGTTTGACAGATACTGACACATGGATCTCAAATTAGGAAGTTATATTCAGTCATTTGTGTATTTGAATGCAGGAGCTGCATTCTCCATGTCATATGCTAACTTGAAAATCTGATTAATTAAATGGTAGTAATTGAGTCTGGAAAATGAAGGCATTTATCAACAAATCTCAAGTATTTATTGTTGCACAAAGGCAATACAAAGACACATTACTGATCAATA
The DNA here is from genome assembly GCA_032466535.1 of Forpus xanthops. Classification (NCBI taxonomy): domain Eukaryota; kingdom Metazoa; phylum Chordata; class Aves; order Psittaciformes; family Psittacidae; genus Forpus; species Forpus xanthops. The sequence goes on from JASSUY010044860.1 coordinate 21,344, forward strand.
TCCCAGCCCTATTTTTTATACTGAAATGGACTACAAAATGCTCTTTTTCCCTTAGTGTGCTCTTGCTATAACAACAAGCAGTTTGGAGTGGCCAGACATATTTTACTGGAATTCAAAGTCATAAAATTGCACAACATCAAAATCAGAGGCTGTGGACCAAAATTCTGCTCATGAAAATTGTAGCTGCTGACAGAAATCAGGTCAGAATTTGGTCCTCTCCAGGCAGCAGGACAGAGGAGATATTGCTGCGTGGTGATTGCTGCAGATGTGAATACAAATGGCTCTCACACATCTGAGGCGCGTATCTTGCATTCTTGCCTATTCTTGTGAAAAAGGAGCCCTTTCATAAAAGCACAGATCTGGAGGCCTTCACGGCATCAATTACCTTTGTGTTTTTTTAATTATGAAGGCAGAAGGAGGTGTGCCTCAGCTGCCTGGCTGCTCCCTGTTGGTAAGGAGCAATACAACACAACCTCTCCAGAGCCAAGGATGCTTACAGGCTCAGAACAAATCAAATCACATGCAGGTAAGGGAGTGAGAGAGAAATTGTTTTACTGAAACCTGTTCTTAAATCTTAGGACCCTTGTCTTCCTTTCACCTTTATCACACATGCAATAAAACAGACATCAAAATTCAGTACCCAGTCTCATTCCACCCACTCTGCTGCCAGTGACCTCTGTTCAGAACTTGAAAAGGTTTTGTCATATTTTTCCAGAAAAGGAAAGCAAACAGTAGCCTTCAGTTTTCCCTATGGCATAAAAAGCAAAAAGGTATTTTGATAACCATTGTTAGTTTAAAATCTCGAGATGCTCTTTGTTCAATTAAAAAATGGATGCAGAGAGAGGTAGAAGGCACTACAGAAAAAAATATGTGTTGTCTGCAGCTCTTCTTCAGATATGCACAGTATCAATACCTGAGTACTAGAGTTCTCAAAAAGAGAAGGTTGTATGTATCACACTGCAACAAATGGGTATAGCAGGAAAGGATAGGGAAGACAGAATGGCAACCCCTGTGCAGGTCTGTAGCAAAGTGTTTGTGGCCAGTCCTTGAAGAATCTCTGCACAAAAAGTTTCATGACAGTATCTCTTCTGTGTACATGAGAGAGGAAAAGTGTTTTAAAAATAAGGAAATCAAATTCAATGGAGACTGTTAGGCCTTTAGGTGGATAAATAATATAGATAACAAAACATTGCTACTTCATATTTAAAGTTATTTGCATGGTAATAGCAGAATTTATGAGTTATACAGTCAGCTGTCAGTGTGCATAAACCTGTATTGATTAAAAAAAATATATAAAGTTCACTATGGTTGTGCAGTCTTACCCCTGGGGATTAATAACCGTCTGAGAAGCACTGATGGCTCAAGGTGCAGTCAAAGACCATTAACCCCACTTTGTCATTAATCCCCAGAAAATGTCCAGTACCAAGGTCATTATTGCTGTTATAAGCTCTGAATGAAAAGAAACTGTTAGTGTATGGATTTTTTTTTGTTATAGCTGATGCAGACACAATTGGTATGTACAAAGCACGACCCAAGCATTAGGAGCCTGTCCTGCACAGGAGCCTCTCAGGTTTGCTTGAACCATTTCTCAGCATTTCACTTTGCCTTTACTTAACTGCATGCTTCAGCCTCATTTCTCTATTTGTGTCATGCCCAAGTGAAAGGATTATTTGTTAAAAGCAGCCAAAACCTAAAAAGAATTTCTTACGGTATTGAAGGTGAGATATATTTTCAGTATTCTTTTGAAAGAAAAATCTGTTGAAATCTCCTTAGTTTATTTCTTTTCAGACGCCCATGTCTCAATTTATGTACTCTTCTATTTGCTTTGCATCACAGAGAGGTGCGTATTTTGCTAGCAGGAAGGATAGGGTAGTCACAGCCTGCTAGCAAAATATACACCTCTTTAACAGGGAAAGCTAAATTTAAGAAACAACGGATGTTTTTTACCAAGGCAGGATATAAGCAAACAAACAGAAAAATGGTTCAAAACCAACTACAAATATTAAAGAGGATGTAACAGATTCCACAGCATTCTTAGCAGATTATCCCAAGAGAAAAGATGAAGCTTGTACTTACAGCTGTGTGCATGTCTGCGTTAGTCTCTCTGTGGAGTACATTTAATGTACACATAAGAATAATATTCTATGGAGATTTCCTTAGTAAATGAATAGCTGAAGCTTTATTCAGATTTTAGACAAAACAGCATTTAAATCTTTTTGTTAAGGATGCAAACAAATCCTAACTGGCACTAAAAATCACCATTTATTCCAGCACTAAATTTGGTTTTCTTCAAAATGTGCCATAATCTAGATGTAAGCCTCTAATTTAGGTTCACGTGTCAGAGGATTGTACTCTTTTTTAAAGATCAGGGTGGGAGTAATGTTTATATTTCATATTTCATGTTTAGTTTACTGTAAGAGACGAACAGGATCCTTTATTTTGGATTTTGTGCACACACCACTAGGATGTCTCATGATGTTTGAGAGGGAGAGAGGCAGATATTTATCATAAATGTCTGCCTGTCCTGCTTGCCCAGCTGTTTATACTTGCATTACTGCAAGGAGCTGGAAAGACCACTGCTCTCCAGAATTGAATGCCGAACTTCCCTGGGTGCTTCACTGCTCAGAAAAATTATTATCAACAGTCCTTGTCAAATTAGAAGGGAACACCAAGGGAAAAAGCTACTATTCAAGAGGCTGTTCTGGGATGCCTTTAATTCCCTCAATGCTAAGAACACACTTTAAAAATTTCAATAACCACAGATTTGAGAAAATCTCCAACACATTGCTGAATTAAAATTAAAATTACAAACAAAAGCAAAGGAACTAGAGGAGTGGGCTTCATCAACTGAATGTCACTAAGGTCAAAGCCAAGTGCCATCCTGAGGGTGCCAGAGGTCCCAATGTGTCCAGAAGCAGTGCTGGAGAAGAGGGCTGGGAGCAGCAGGCAGCCTGCAAGCCAAGCATGATTTGAAAAGATAGTGGCATCACAAGAAGAGCGGGTCTTGCTTAGGGGAACATCATGCATATGATACACTGTATGATCATCGTCTAACATATGGCACAGCAGAGGCCACAGCTGGAGCAACAACACTTTGCTAAAGGTAGAGACAAAGTGGAAAGAATGCAGGGAAACAAGTTGGAAGGTAAAAGTTTTGCAAACACAACCCAATTTCCAACTTAGATTTAATATTTATGGAAACTTTTGAATGATAAGTGTATGCCAGGCTACTTGGATTTTTTTTTCTCCTACACTGGCATTTTTTTAAGTAGAGATCACCACCTGTCAAGACCAATTTTCCTTTGGGCTGTTCCCAGAGCAGGAAAGTGGGCTTCACAACTTCTCAGGCTCCTTCAAGTCCTGCTCCCCTGCAGCTCCCTGTCTTCATGACAGCAAACCCAAAACTTCATTTTCAAAAGTGACAGATGCAGACTGGTGGCTGTATCAGTGCAAGCAGGCTAGACATATGCTATAAGCAGAGGTAAGACTGAGAATCAGCTACTACCTTGCGTTGTCAAAAATGCCCTAAGATTTCAGAGAGCTGACTGATTCATAAAGAAAAAATACTGTCTTTCCATCTAAGCTTTTCCCTCTCAGGTTAATTTCATCCTATAGGCCTGCATGAAATACGGTAGGTTAAGTGGTTTCAAATCCATCCCTTGTCAGCAGTAAAGGCCGTGCTACAAATCAGCCACATACATGCAGCTTCTCTCTGCTGACATTGCTGACATTAAGAAAATATTGGCTGGTGCACAGCACATGATCTGAAGTAAAGAGTGAGGAACTCTTTTCTGAAGGCAAGTTTCAGTACTAATGTTATTCAACATAACTTCACAATTGCTAAAACAGTTTGGTCTGTAATCCATGTTTGCAGACTTGCAAGTTTTGTCAAGAAAGTTTTTATCCTATGTCCCTTTGCCTTAAAGATTGTGTTTCTTATGGTAGCTGATGATGGTTTAGTTTTAAATTACACAATTATTGCTGCAGTGAATAAAAAAGTAATTCATCTATAATAGTTGCCAGTAGTATTTACATAAGTGTCACTTTCATGGAACTGTGACAAATACGCATGTGGTCCAGTTATCATGTGTCTGCGCTGGTTTCAGTATATCATATTCAAGGGCTTGGACAGACATATGTTGATGTCTGCCAGAAAATTATCCCCTTCTAGTTAAACAGTACAAGACAGTTTGGCATCTCAAGAGAACAGCTTTCTAATTAGGCTTTAGATGAGGACTACTTTAAAAAAAAATAAAAATAAATTTGACCTTCCTAAAAGCAAAGTGAGATGCTGGGGTCACAAATGCACTTTGTATGTGGGAACACAATTAATTTAACATGTATCTTACATATATGTCAGGAAAATAACTAATTCATCATTTTTAGTGGCCTGTCTGCTTTCTCGCAGGATTAGGATTTGGTTACTTCCCTTGCAAATAAGATCCTGCGACCTTAAAAAATCCTGCATCTTACCTCAACCATGGTTAGTTGTTATTACTTTTAATATTACTAACATATATTACCTTGGGAAATAATATACTGAGATGAGATGCCAGTTACTCAACACATACCAGGTACAGAAATCAAAAGACAAACATCAAGAGGGGTTTGGGTGATGTCTATGGCATCTGCTGGAGAAAGTGGATGACTTCGTCATTGTCACTGTTACCTGACCTCAGATCTTCCCCTGTGTGGCAGACAATGGGGTTCACAGAGCCTGTGCTATTTACTGATGATCTGGCAGAACTGGGGTGAAAAGCAGAGCTATTTGTGTGGTGAAAGTATTCCACATATAAGTCCTGCCTGAAGCCACACAGAGAGACCATCTCTATTCTGGTTGCAGTCCTTTGCAACTGAAACAGTTCAGAGAGGAAGGATAATGTGCTTTAATAACTCTGCTAGCCTTGGGGCCAGGTAAGGACAGCATTACAAGATCCCACCCCGTTTACTTAAATGCTTCTATCATCTTTTGCTACACTGCAGTTGGCACAAGCCTGCTGACGATCTCTGCCCTTCAGACTCTGTGGCCAGTTTGCTCTGCTGACCTGCTGCAGGCAGGCAGCCTCGTGCCCTCAGCCCTGTCAGCAGGATCAGTTGGAGGCCCAGAGGAGACAGCAGAAGCATCCCCTCTGACTTCTGGGGTGCAATCTGGGCTTCATGAGCAGAAAAAAACAAAACAACAAAAAAAGAAAATCTACCAGGAGCCACTGGTTGAAGGTAGTTCTCGAGCAGGGTTTCACAGCTCTGGTCCTGGGAAAGCACCGGCATTGAGCTCTCCCAAATGACTGTCTCACTTCAATTCAAATACCGGGTTTCTATTCAGCAAAGTTCTCATACAGTTGGACCTTGATTTATTTGGTTGGGTTATTTGCCTGAAAGGAATAATCTCACATCTTCTAACAGTTGTGATTTGTCTGCTTCGTTGATTAAAACACCTCTTTTCCGCTATTTTCTCTCCAGCCACACACCCCACCCCCACTAATTAAATAGCTCCAACCCTCACAGCCCTAAGACTTCAATGGCTCAATAACATCCCGAGTCAATGTGTTGCAAAGCTGCTTTTTAATTCATTCTTCATGCAAATGATATACAATTAGACCTGGTTAATCTGCATTCCTTCTGCAAATTCTATTGTTAATAGGATTGAAAAAAAAAAAGCTTCAGCTTAACAAATCAATGGCACATAGAGACTATCAGATCAGTTACTCCTTAAACCTTTTGGATGGCCAGACATATGGGGGAAGCAAGCAATGATTATAACAAGGCCTTGCGAGAGTACTTTGCGGTGCTTGGGATGTCTGACTTCAGAAGCTTTCCACTCTGTTTTTTTCTCCCAGCACTGCTTGTCTCCTTGGGTCAGGAGAGGGGAAGGGGGATCCCAGAGGAAAAGGTCAGACATTTAGCACCTTTGTTAGGGGCTGCCAGGAGCCTGGGGATCCACAAGGCTTTTTCTTTTAATTTGAGCTGAATTTTTCAGTAAGGGCCAAGTCATTAAGATAGATTTTTACCTGTTAGTAAAGAGCATTGATAAGACAGAGGTAAAATGTACAGTCTCTGCTCAGGCACACCAAGTTATCAAGGAGGGCTGCTGCTTTCTGTCTTGCTAGGAAAATTATGGATATGCTGACAGACATTTCCAAGTTTCACTTCCAGCTCAGGTGTCCTGATAAGCCACTCAAAAGGCAAAATGTCTTTCTTCTGGCCCTGGACCCACAGTGAAATGTGGATGCCTGTGGTCTCCAGGCATATATTCTGCCTTCCTCTGGTGGCAGGGAAGGATTGCATGGCCTTTTCTTGCAGGTTAGATACACAGGGAAGGGCTACACATGTTACCTGTGAGAAAAGATGCTGCCAGCGATCTCACTGCCCTTTGATATCCTGCAAAGTGGCTGGGCTGGGCAAGGATTGCTGAGGTAGGAAGGCTCCTAGGGTAGGAGTAAGTTCACTCTCACATACATGTTATTGCCTTTTCATTCAGCATAGAGATGCCCGTTGTTTGTGTAACGTAGCGCATCAATAAAGCTGAGGAATTAAAATTCTCCATCCACAAGACATCAGTGAAGCAAGGTACTCAGACTTCTCTGTGCTGAATCTCTCCTTTCATTCAGATTTGGGCCCCCAGTCAATAAGGGCACCAACTGTGATGAGGGCCCCAGTCCATCTGGAACTATTCATTTGGGTCACCAGATGATATGGACTTTCAATCCCTGCCAAACTTGTCCTGATTTGCACAAGGGACCAGATGCAAAAAGGCTCTGTATCCCAAGACAAATCCCCTCGTCACAACCATACCACATACACTCTCATGCATCTCACACTGGGATACTGCAACCTTCTGCAGGCAGAAAATATTATCCTTCATTATGCATATACCTTCCAGTACAAACACAACAACTACTGATGTGCCTTGACAGCTCTCCACTTTTTCTTCTCCCCTGATGTGACACAGAACAATAAGAAGCAGGCTCTTGGGGAAAAGCTTGCATGAAAAGTGATAACATGAAAATATGTCAACATTCCTCAAAAGCATTTGGGCAGCATCAGTCAACAGAACTGCCTGAAGGCTTAAAAAAAAAGCACTCCTTAGACCTCACAGCCTGGCAACTGCATCTCAATCACACAGGGAAGCAGTTGCCTCACAGGACCTGGCTGGTTTCCTTTTTCCAGCCAGGAAGCACGCAGGAGAGTGACTAACAGGGCATTTCTGGTGCCATTAGAAGGGAAAATTCCTGGCATATTTCTTTAGCTTTTTGCCAGCCTTGGGAGCACAGGAGTGTCTTGTTCCACGCCTCATGGCTGCCAGCAGCAGTCCTGCATGTCTCCTGCAGAGTAAGGGCAGGCTCCCCCTGAATGGAGGCAGAGTTTTTCCACCCCAGCAGAGCTGACCCCTCTCACCTACCCTCACCCAGAGCTCATAAGGCTGATTGTCTTCATCCTCTCAGCCTCAAAAACATGCAGACTAAATGGACAAGACAAACAGACATGCAGAAGATATAGCAATGATGGGTTTTGTAGGAGCTCCAGAGAGAAAACTATAGAGTAACGCTCCATCCTCCAGCACTGGTATCATCATGTTACCACATGACTTAACATTACTCCTCAATAGACTTCAGGGCTTCCCCACTCCTCCCTGCCATTCCTTTGGCCAATCTCTCACTTCCTTTCACTATCCATATTTATTTGCAAGAAATGCTTGGTGATTCAGTGGGTATTTTACATCTCCATGGTGTGGCTGAACTGTCCTGGCAGGGTTGCTGTTTTAAAGTTAGCTGTGGTGGATTCACAGTGCCCTTGGGCACAGCATCTGGCATTACAGCATCCGCTAGTGCAACTCACCCCAGGCTTCTGCCATTGTGTTAAAATTATAATGAAATTATAATGAAATCATGACTAGCAGAATCTGTGAACCCAACAGTGCTCTGTTCGTATACAGCCCTGCACTCCCCTTTGGAGCCAGGAGTGTGCTAATGACAATTGTATCCAAGCAGAGAGTTATAATAATTAGTCCTCTCCAGATCACAAAGGGACTACTCTAATTACAAAAGTTAAGTGCAAATTCCAAGCAATTCCACTGAATAACCCTGATTTTCCCTGGTGAAAATGGCTGCAGGATTTGGCCAAAAAGTCCTTTTTTGTTCTTCTCATTGCAGCCACAAACCAGATGCTCCAGAATTTCAATCCTCATAGCAAAGTAGTGACGTCTGAGGACATTAGAAGAGGCCAAAGTACCTGAACAACAGTAATGCAAAGATCAGAGGTACCCAGGTTATGGAGGTGCTTATATGCTTTGGGGCACTTGAAGTTATATCTGTATTTTTGAAACTGACAGCTCTCTCCTGCTGCTTCAGGGTAGGAAGAGCTCTGTTTGCTTTATCAAAACTATTTCTGCAGAGATGTCCATTTTGTTCTGTTTGTACAGCAACAGGGGACAGGGGACTCCCCTCACCGCATCATTACAGTCAGAAGTGTGTTTTAGCTGGCTGTTGAAACACCTCCATCCCCTCTAGGTGAAAAGAAAGGAAAATCCCTCAAAGAATCTATGCTCTTTTAATCCATGACTGTTAGAGGTGATGTTACTGCTTCTCTCTCTTGATGGATAATGCCAGATAAGCATTTCAATTAGGATAACTGAAATGAATCACATCACTAAAGCAGAAGCATAGTCTAATAGCAAGAGAAAAATATGTGTAGAATAAACAACGGTCCAGTGTTGATCAAAAGCTGAACAGAAACTCATTTGAAATAAGGGGCTTCTATTTCATAAACTATTCTAATTGTCACAGATCTGCAAAATGAGTCCCAATATCCCAGAAAAATATTTTTTCTTCTAGTCTTGGCTATTTATACCACAAACATATTGAAGTACTTTTCCTCTTTTGCAGCTTCCTGCACTCATCTCCCCAGTCTTGTGTCCATTTTTGTTTCTTCTTTTTTCTCCTTATGATCATATTACTTCTAAACATTTCTGTGTCCTTGTAGTTAAGGCTGTAAACAACAACTCCAAATGTGGGAGTTACCTTGGCAGTCTGGCAATATATTCAGGCAATTCTAACCAATTCTACCCACATTTTCAGTGGGAACAGTCCTCATTATTGACATCATATTAGATATTGGAGTAAATACTGAAAAAGCACCAGAAACAAACCTACCTTAGAAACATTATGCTGCTCATCTCTGGTTCTAGCCAGGACTCTTCAGGGAAAAAAAGAGAAAAAAAAAAAAAAAACAGAGAACAAATAATTCTTTTGAAAACAATGAAACAAAATCTTTGATACCTTGGAAAGGCCAGCATTTGTTTTACCTGTCCGAGGTCACATACCTACCTTTTTTTCCTGAGGCCGGGTCTACTTGCTGTGCTGAAGGTGACATTAATGTCAAGGTGGTTCAATGATCCATTGTGGTATCCATGGTCCTACTGCAGGCTCTAGGCACTCTTTGTGGTTCTCAGCTCTGCTCTTCATTCATCCATGACCAGCAGCCCACATGTCAATGAAACACACTGACCCACATGGGATTATTTTCTGCTACAAAAAAAAAAAAAAAAAAAAAAAAAAAAATAAAGCATAGGATCTGGCCTAAATTGTGACAAAACAGATCACAAACTAAAGGACAGGAGGCCTAGAAATAGATCATTAGTAGAAGCCAATCTTGCAGCAAGAACTGACCTGAAGCCGTTCTTGCATGGGAATGTCTCCCCCAGCCCATCTCCTGCAATGTGTCCTCCATGCATGTCATCAGCTCTGTCACTTTCCTGCAGGGAATTACTAATGAGTTGGGATCTCTTCTCCCCCCTCTGCCCTTTCAAGCCGGTCATGGCCATCCTCATAAATCCGCCAGGATGCTGACAGCCAGACTGCAGCTCACAGGGGCTCAGGGGACTTTGAGTGATATTCCTTCTGTTTCAGCTCTTTCCAAGACAGACATTGATTTAGGAGGATGGGTTTCCTTTTACATGCTCAACTAAAACTAAAAAAAAAAAAAAAAGGTAAAGGAAAAGCAACCCAAGGAGAGGGAAAAGGGAATAGGAACAAAAGTGGCACCATGATCTACTGTACTGAAGCAACTGCAAGTGCAGAAGGTGCCCCTGGAGAAACAGGCTTTCCAGGCAGTGAAAAGAGCAAACAAAGGAGCAGCATAAAATGGACCAAAGAACTTGACTATTTGCCTGTGGATTTTATAGAGTGCCACACATGTTTTATCTCTACCCAATGTCTTGTCAGTGAAAAGCTATTCATTTATTTTAGAACATGTTGATAATGAGTGCTCCTAGCAGATAACATAGTCTCAAACCAAAACAAGGTTTTCTGTTAACTCTAATCCCCTTGGTTTTATTTCAGTAAAGACTATCTGTACTATTCTTTTACCTCCTTTATCAGTGAGCTGCTGCCAACTCTAATCATTCTGGCTCACGCCACGCATTATTTCTATTATCTGGATGATTCTAAATGACCCTGTCTTCAGCATTGAAAGGCAGCTTGATGTTATCTGAGGGACCACGAAAAGCCTATGCTCATAAAGGCAGGCTGAGCAAAAGCCCTGTGTGCCACTAAGGGCTCATCACATGAAAGCAACTTGGAAATCAGTATATAGATCTCTGGTTCTGATGCGAATGTAGTTCATTGCTGCGTCACTTACAGTAAATGCTGTGATGAATGTATCTCCGAACGCTGGGAGGTTATGTGTGGGTGAATTCTTACATGCTGGCCTCTATCCAAGTGTTTTCTGAGGGTGCAGAACTGGAATGAAAACCTTGTGGAAATAGAATCATAGAATCAGCTAGGTTTGAAAGACCTTTAAGACCATTGAGCCCAACTGTTTACCCCAGGACTGTCATGCCCTCCACTAAACAGTGTTATTAAGGGCAAACTGATTCCCCCTTATGGTTGCTCCTCATGATTTCCAGTCACAGCCACCCCTCATTTGCCCCTTCATAGTGGTCCGCATTATACAGCTGCCGCTCCTACCCCTCATGGCCATCTCTCACAGACGGTGGCCATCCTTCATGGCCCGTGGCTGCACCTCTCTTTTGTCACAATCTTCCCTCACAGCCACCCCAGCACTCCCCTCATGTTCTTCCCACATGGCCATCCCTCTTGTCCCCTCATGATCTCCCCTCTCAACTGCCCCACCACTATCCTCATGGCAACCCCTGCTCTTCCCTCACCATGTTTCCTCACCCCCCATGGCCACTTGTTCTCCCTTCATGACAAGCATGAATTCGCACATCTTGTGTGAGATAGCCCTATGCAAATATATGGAGTTGGGACTGACTGGTGAGGAAGCAGCTTTGCTGCAAAAGAGAGTGCTGGTGAATCAAAGTGGGAAACACGAGTCAACTGTATGCCCTAGGGTACAGAAGAATGTGCATATGGGCTATATTAGCAAGTGTAGCCAACAGTCTTATGGAATTTATTATTTCTCTCTATCTAACATTTCTGATAACATTCATAGAATATTATGCCAATCATCTTAAATGACAAGATATAAAGCACAAAGGGAGCTATTTGGTGACTCTGACATATCATCGCTTTGGACAGGAAAATTGGTTGTGTAAGTACTTCTCTGTAACACATGAATATATGGGAAAATCTGAACGCAACAGAGCAAAGTTCTCAGGACAGTGATTTCAAACCAGCCTCTGCATTCTTAAGGGACAATATTTTAACTGAAAGAGTGATATATTTAGCAGGGGGATTTTTTTTGTCTGGGACTCCTCTTGACAGATAGAGAAGAACTGGGAACTAGAGACATTGTTTAGACAAAAGTAACAGGGACTGAGTTAGCCTGGTTTAACACAAACAAGAAGTCCAAAATAAACATATCTATACTTGATATTTTAAAGTGAATATTTCTCAGCATCGACAATAGTTATGAGCCCAGCTGGCCTGCAGAAAGAACTGAGACAGAAAATTGTTCAAAATAACCAGGAAGCACTTGAGGATATTGGCTCCACAAGCTGCAGTCAACAGGGAAGGCTCTACTACTTAAAAAAAAAAACCCAACAATCTTTGAGAACGGAAGTGAAAGCAGATAGAGATAAAGATAGAGGTGTGTGTAAACTAGCTACATATAAATTAAAGACTAGAAATGGCAGAAATTTATCAAGGAAGAAGACTAAGTCTGCCACAGCTAAGGGTATTGGGAAGAAGCAAAGTTAATAAGTAAAGCTTGCATTTAAAAGATGGGACCCTCAATCCAGGGAAGAAATAATTCCAGAAAAGATGAACAATGAGATCTCTAACCAACTGAATATCTGTTCCTATTCCAGGACTGGAAAAGAACAGCAAAGGAGGTTTTCAGACATTTAAAAGAACCAGGTTGAAAGTGCTACACATTTGACACTGTGTCCATTTCTGATGTTCTCATTTCAGAGACATAAAATGAAAAGGCTTCACCAAAATTGGGAGTACTTATGAATTTGGGAAACATGCTTTGAAGTGGAGGACTAAGGAGTTATTTAACTGTTTAAGCTAGTCTTTTTTGCCAGAAAGGAGGTGACAATTAAGTGTTTTAGCAGCAGTTACAAGTATTTGCAGCAGGAGAAGCCGCAGTGATAATAATGTGCTTAGGCCTAATCTTGGATCCAGTGGCTTCAGGATGAACCTGTGCAACTACAAGCAGTGCTAACAGAAGTGGAGTGTCTTCACTGGATGTTTTTTTAACCAAACCTGGACATTTTCTCCAGATATGAGAAGTCACCACTGCAGGCACAGCACTGGACTGCAACTCAAAAATACAGGTTGAACTTTGCATATGGCAGTGAATCACAAACACCACTGGTGCCTCACTTCTTCGTTTTTAATGTGATAGTGTGAACACTGACTGTTTTCCAGCTGGACTGCAAGGTTTCTTAGACAGTTCCCATTTCTGACTATGTGAAGAAAATATTTCAGTGAGGTCTTGGGCTTGACTGAGCTCTCTCAGGGCTACTGTAATGCAAGTGGAAGCAACACACTGATCGGTCCTGCCATTCATGGACTCATTCATATCACTGCAGAGGTAGGAAAACCTCCTCCTGCAGTTCCATCAGTCATTCATTGCACAGGCTCAGAAGTGCAACTCCTGAGAAAACTTGTTTTCTGCAAATTACTTGCAGAGCACAAAAGCAGACAGGTAATAACTCCCACTCTGCAGGACTTTGCCAAGTCTCTCAGGAGGTCCCATGTTAAGTGGCAGTGAATGCAAACTCCCTTTTCCCTACTGATACATACACATACCTGCATACACTGAACATTTTCACCAAGTTCTGCTGAACCTGGATTTTTCTAGAGATGGAAATGCAGGCAAAATGCATCATGCTTTTCACTGTGCTGTCTGCTTTGTAATAGTTTTACTCAACTTACATCATGGTAGCACAGACTGCCCTTTACAGCATAGGGCTGTTGGGCTGGGGATGGCTGCTGAGGCCAGACAGCCCTGTGGTTAAAGTTCAGCATGAGTAGGGCATAAAGAGCATGGGGCTGAGGGCAGGCCAGCTGCAGCACAATCCCAAGCACAAGCTGTTTATTAGGGTGAGCGTAAAGCACTCCAGAAGGGCAAGGCTCAGTGTTGTTCCTTTTGATCCTATTATCATATGACAACATGATTAAAGACAGGGTAAAGGCATGGCCCGCATGGAAGAAGCACAGGGGTGTCAAGCCACTAATGGAAACTGTCACGGAGGAGATGGAAAGTTTAAAGAAAACATGCCCCTCTCTCCCTCCGGGGCACGGAGTGAAGGGGATCCCAGTGCCAATGGAGGCTGCACACAAAGGCAAAGCAATAAAAACAAGAACATGGGACCTAACTCGGAAAAGTAAATGTGGTGTCAGCTCCTTCTTTGTCATCACTGTGTTCTAGGAAAACAGATGACAGCAAAGATTGGCTGCATGGCCCTTCTGGGCACATCCCTTGCACAGAGACCAGATTTCCCTAGGTCCTAAACTCATTTTAGTTTCTTTTTAAGTCTCCAAACTCACACCTAAACGTAAGCTCCTCTACCTCCCTGCATAGAGGAATGGCCATGCACAAGCAGTGCCTGATTAAAGTAGGATACTGGGCACCAGAATCCAGTCCCTGGAAAGTGGAGATGTCAGTCCAGGCCTCTAAGAGTGTTTCTCCCTGCACTGACTGGTTTGGAGCTACCCATCATGCGATAAGTGATATCCACTGATACAGAGCTGCTAGTGCAGTGTTTCTCACTAAGTGGGATGAGGCTACACTGACAGGACACCACAGGACGTGGTGTGGCAAGCTTCAAACACTGGGCTGTTAAAAAGTGAGCTGGTAGCAGGCACAGGATACCAGGACAGGCAAGCCCAAAATCCTTCATCCCTCCCCACATCAGTCCTGTGACAGAAGCACCCACCTCCCAAACACTCTCTCCCCTCTTCATGCCTATTCACACCCTTGATCTAGCAGTGTCTCATCCCCTCCCACGGTGGGCACAGGGTCACACAACACAAGACTGCATCCAAAAACATGTGGGCTGAGCATAATAAGGTTGGTCCCTGGCCCTTGTTTTGCATTGGGAAGATGGACTGCAAGTCATCACCCAGCACACATGAGCTGCCAGCTTTGTACAGGATGGGGGGGGGGGAAGGGGGGTGTCTTGGCAGGTCATGATGAAATAAGACCCTAAAAATACCAAGACCAGTATGCTTAGTGTATTAGAAGCATTAGAGGGGTAAAAGTACCATCAAAATTGGTAACTCAATTAATTAGTAAAGAGAGTGTCCTTCCTTCTCTCTTTCTGTGTAACTTGTCTGCAACGCCTCTCTTTCACTTTTCACCTCCCATTTCATCTGATTTCTTTCATTTGGTTCCCCATTTTCTCATTTTCCTCCCCTCCTTTCCGTCCATGTTCAAATCCCTTCCTTCTGTCTCCCCACACTCAGACCCTTTCTGTCCCATCCAAGGCTGGATCCTACCTCCAGCTTCATTCTTTATCTAATGCAATAGATAGGTTTTGTAACTTTCTGATGTTGCTATGGCTGCTAAACCCTAAGGCTAAAAAGGCTTAAATAACTTGTTTTCCCTGTTTATTGCTTCGGACAACTGAAGTACAGAAAGCAACTAGGGGTTGCAAGGAAAGGACGACCACACTGTAGGGGAATTTCAGCCATGTTTCTGCTTCTCTCTGCCTAAGACCACAAGGAAGCCATATCTCTGTAACTGAGTTACCAGGACAATGTCCAAGAGTTCAGCTCTCACCTTGCCTCTCTGGTCATAATGAGTCAAATAAAATGACCTCAGGAGGATTTTGGCACTGACAGTGCCTGCCTCTTGGGAGCTGGATGTGCACCTCTGTGACAAATAAAGCATCACTAAAAAGTGATGTTCCTTTCCATGAATGAAACAGTCAGCAGTGAAGGTTGTTGTAATAACTTTGAACTACCAGCATAGTAATCACTATCAGCAGTAACATGGAAAAAATAAACCAACAACAGTGGAAAGCTGGCAAAAATGGGACATCTTTAACATGACATATTAAGTCAATATTTATTTTAACAAGTTTAATAGGATTCTCCTCCATTAGTTACCTAGAGTTCTATATTGGCTGAGCCTTCTGGAGAGGCCTAGAATATCTGGATACTCATTTCCCAATTATTTCCCACTGGAGCCTTAAATCTCAATTTTGTGGTATGAAATACAGGCTATTTTGTTGAAATGCCAAAGCAGGGTTTTCTGTCTCCAGTATTCAGGGAGCATTTACTTCTGTTTTTGCACTGTTGTCTGGTGCAGTTTCCAAAGGGTGGGCAGTCACTGATGCTAGCCATGTCTCAGGTACGTGGAAAACATTTGCCACAAGAGCAAACACTGCTGGAGTGCAGAATGCCTTTGGAGACAGACGCTGGCAGGCTTGTGTATGTACAAGCAGATAGGAAGGTGGTCACTCAGGATGAAATAACTTGGCAGTGGAGTATCCATGAACCATCCATTCAGGATGGATGTATTGACCACTCCTTTGCCATAAGGACCAAGTGTAGATCTCCATCCTGCCCAAGTCAAAGCAGCAGTGGGTGTAGTATTGCAACTCTTGTGTTTCCTAAGGTGGTCTCTTCAGAGGAGCAAAAGAACTTCAAAGCAGAAGGCAGGCAGGCAGGCAGGAAAGAAGAAAGGCAGGCAGGAAGGCAAGAAGGCAGGCAGGAAGGAAGGCAGGCAGGAAGGTAAGAAGGTAGGAAAGCAGGCAGGCAGGAAGGCAAGAAGGCAGGCAGGCAGGCAAGAAGGCAGGCAGGCAGGAAGGAAGGCAGGCAGGATGGAAGGCAGGAAAGCAGGTAGGCAGGAAGGTAGGCAGGCAGGATGGAAGGCAGGAAAGAAGGAAGGAAGGAGAAAGGAAGGCAGGAAGGAAAGCAGAAAGGAAGGAAGGCAGGAAGGAAAGCAGAAAGGAAGGAAGGAAGGAGGGGAGGAAGGAAAGAAGGAAGGAAGGAAAAAGAAAGGTGTTTTCATTTTTCAACTGTTTCAATTTTTCTGCATCCCACTGTTACAGGTGTGTTTTCCAACTTTTTATCTCTTTGAATGTAAAACCTTCTGCAGCACAGAAAAAGCACTCTGCATCCACTCTCTTTCATTTTCCAGCTCTCGCAGGTGTGCAGCTCCAGTGAACCCTACTAAAGGTCTTGTTCAAGCTTACTTCTGATGGCGCTGAAGGAAGAACAGCCTCTCTATACAATAAATACATTTCCAACCATCTTTGCAACAAAACTTTCTGATCTGCCTGTTAGGTTCATACAGGAGTTCCTTGAAACCACTCGCCAAAAAGATATAAATAGTATTAAGGAAACATATTTCATTTTGAAATGACTTCTTAATGAAAGAAATATGGTGCTAGGAAAACAGGTACTTAAGGAAAACCTGGTCACAAAGTCACACTGCCTCCCCATATGCAGTCAACAACGTCTCAGATGAACGTCCTGTCAGAAAAAAATCACTTGAAAATGTACATATCTCATTTTTGGGGTTGTTTCCTTCAACAAAATGCTGCAAAAAGATTTTAGTTTTGAACATACACACTGCTTAGCTCTAGCATAGGAATTTGGCATCATGACAAAGCATAGCAAATGTTACTCCTCACTAATACCTTTCAGGAGTAGTATTTTTATGATTTCCTGAGTTGTTCTTCAGTGGGAGGTTGGCACCTGGGGAATGTCTTAAGTGGTATAACATAACTGCTGCTAACTAGTGAAAGCCTCCATTGAAAGCATGACACTTTGGGACGCTCCGACATGTTCCTTGGTAATATGGAGAAGGCTGTGGCTGACTTGATGACAAAACATCAGGAGCAGTGGCTGATTGCATAAAGCCTGGGAGGAAAATTTGGCTTTGCTTGGCAATCTGCTTGTGGCTCCTCAGGCACACAGCTCTGCGCACTCTGAGTGAGGAATCAGAGTGGGGGCATTAGGGTAACCCTTCACACGCTACTTGCAGGGTTAGAGGAGAAATGTGATGACAGCTACAGTGGGATGGCTATTTTTAGCAAGCCATATAGTCAACACAGTTTACTTCTATTCCTACTCACAAATCGTTCATGAGAATTCTTTGGCTTTTATGATTGTGTCTGTGACCAAAGTCAGTCAGTGCTCTGAGCAGATTCTCATTAATACGTGACTACAAACTACAGCCTGAGCATGTACAATCTGTCTGTTTGCAGCAACTGCTGGGGAGGGAGGAGGAGAGCCACATTACATTGTTCCCAGACTAGATGATTTTAGCAACTGTCCTGGGGGGTACATACAGGTCAAACATAAGAGGGTAAGAACAACAGTGAGGCTAAGAGGAATTAGCCATGCAGATCTTGAAAAACTGAGCAATTTTCTGAAATTCATCTGTCCTGATATTCTGCTGTGACTTTCTGCTTGCATAGTCCCACCTGCAAAGTGTCCTACCTTATCTTGCCTGTTCCCACTGACTGCCTCCTTATGCCCTCATCAGGTGGTCTGCATCACAGTTTGGCAATAGAACCCCAAGGGAAGCCACCCCTGAGGATGGGTGAAGAGCCTGAGCCCAGCAAATACCAGCCCATTTGACACGTTGAACCAGCAGTGACCAGGGGCCCACTGCTGTCCTAAACCACTGTTCCTCATGCCTACAGTCAGCAAGCTTTTCCTAACCTACATCTCTCTAAATGCACAACTTTACTTATCTGAGGGCTCCTATTGCAACTTTCCTTCAGACTTGGCTTTTCCAAACTAGTTCCATCTCTTTCAGCCTGTCCTCATAGGTTGTGTTTGCTTCCCCTTTCATTAGTCTTGCTGCTCTCCTAAGGGCTTCCTCTGGTCTGGATATGTACTTTTTCAAAGCACAGTTTCATCTTCTTTTTCATTTACTTCTTCAAAAACCAGTTCCCTCTTCCCATGACCCAAATCACAGCAGCCACAGCACAATGTGCTAAAGGAATGAGAGGAGAGGCTACAACCTGCTACAGTAAATCCTTCCTGAATGCACTGCGTGTATAAAATTGTCCTTGTGTTTTGTTTTTCAGGATTTGCTATGCCTCTAAGCACCTGTTCCATTATTCCTCTGCATGGTAAATGTAACCTAAACTGATTTTTAATACATAGATGTAAAACATTGAAAGTCAAATAGCAGAATTTACATATGTATATTCTAGCATTTAAGAGGGCACTTTTTCCTTTTTATTAAGTATGCTTGTGGTTTTGCTCCTCTGTTTATGGTGGATAACTGGCATTGAGTGCATATATATCTAATATAGAAATGACTTTAGTACAAAACCACAAATTCCTTATGCTGGCTTTGTCCCCCAGAATAATAATAATAAAAAAAAGTCAATACAAAGTCCTAAAATACAAATTACTGCAAAAATCTACCAATGAAAAGAGCAGAAACTGGCTCTTGCTCATTTGTTTTGTTTTCATTCTTCCCTCTGCCCTCCTCTTGAACTTTACGTGGCTTTTTTTCCCCCTCCACCTTTGTCAATGATGGGAAATTTCTAATCCGACATACTGGATTCATCCCTATTTGAAAATGAAAAGGAAACACATTTGCACTGAGATACACTGAGGGGCATTTGTTAAAGCCAAGGCAGAGTAGCAAAGTTCATCTCCCAGCAGCAAGACTTGCGGTGAGAGGTAACTGCATTTGTCCCTTTTCTCACAACGGCTCATTACTGCTGAGCAGGTCAGAACTCTCAAACGTCGCCACATTTGGCAGAGCTAAGGAAAAAAGAAAGAAAGAAAAAACACCCTGTACTTGGATGCAAGGGCTGTGCATCCCTTGTGCTTTGTCTGGGGCAACCCTTTCACAGAAGCACAGACATTGTGAAACGGGGTCAGGAAGGTAGCAAGCCAGCTGCCTGACTCCCTTTCGACTGCGTTCCACTTCCGAAGAAAGAGCAGTGACTTCAAGAACCTTGCAAATACAAGTGCTTCTAGAGGAAAACTCCGAACGCAAGCCTAATTTTGGTCTTGCCTCAGGTCAGGGTTAGGGGTGTTTGTATATCAGCATCACCTTGTGGCTTCAGGGAGCTTCCTGTTGTTTTCATGGTGGGACTGAGGAGAGAAACCCAAGCCCTCTACCTTCTTCCAGAGCCAGCGAGCCCAACCCTCTCATGACGTTCAACAGCTCAGGTCCACTGATCCAGTAGCACAGCACGGCATAGCACACCCTCGCAGCTGTCTGTCTGGGCCAAACCATGCCTGGAGCTCAGCAGCTTTCAGCCCAGGGTAACTACACCAAAGTTGGGGGGAGCTTTATGCTGGTCTAACAAAGAACAGACACAGGCTTGGCAGGCCTTAATGAGCTGATGCTGATCATGTAACTGTCTTATTGAATTTGCATTTCATTAGGAGACTTCATTTGAACCACAGCTGTGAATATTTGAGGGCCTGATTGTGTCTATGGATACTAATTTGTTCAAAGAAGACAGGGAGGATACTGAGCTGCAACTCTGACCCTTCTTGCATCGATCAGACAAGATAGATCGTCCTTAAAAGTAATGTCAGCTCTGTACCGACAACATGTTCAAGCTGTTATACCACTTTTCTGGTATTGAGCTGCCTAAATACCTCTTCCTGAAACTTATCCCTCCAGGGGACAAGAGAAGGAAGCTGGACCACTGCACCCTACTTAAGTTTTTGCCCAATGAAATTTCTTCTTCACGTGCTGTAGCTGAGTGAAGCTGATGAAACCCATGGGACAGGAATATGCCATCGGGGAAAACATCCCACCTCCAGAAGGCAATGCTATCATTCAAATACTGACTTATTAGCTGAGGCTTCATGATTATCTCTGTAGCCATGTAAATCAGATTACCATACAATAATGTTTTGTCAGAATCTCACATCTTTCAACTATGGAAAGACTGCAGCCACCAGAAATTAAACAGTTAAAAGCCAAGACTTCAGACAAGCAGATGGCAATTATTGCCGCTTACTGGTAAAACCTGTTTGTATTAAAAATATCTCAATGTTTCCATTGGAACCTACCAATTAACAGATTAAACTATATTTCATACACATACATGTGAGTGTGAGCTGACACACACATCTGGCACTCCCAGCTCCAAATTCCACCTAGAGGCTGGCTGAAAATACGCCCGCTGATCATCTGCTGCCTTTCTTCCATTTATTGGGTGGGAATTTGTTAGATTTGGGTTTGGGTTATTTTATGAGCTGTCAGGAGTAAGAAATTTTCACCTTATTATGAGGAGAAACAGGAAGCTGTTGGCAAATACAGCTGTTTTTCAGAGAATTATCTTGCTGGGGAGTGGACCTTTAGTGATGAAGCTACTTGAAGCCCAGCCAGGCCTGTAAGGTGGATGGTACATTGCCAAGATTTTATTCTCTAGCTAGTATAAGCAAGATGATTTGTCTGGGAATTGCCCTATGTAAACATGCTAATAGGATGGAAAATGTTAGCCTTTTTTCCTTCTTAGCCAACCAGCCTATTCACCTCCACCAAGGGGAGTAACTATTGTCACTGAAGGGTTTCCTGTGTGTAACTGGTCAGCCCTTTGCCACGGTCCCAGGAGCCCTTTTCTATTAAGAGGGAAACCAAACTTCCTTCACGGATGCTGCCTTGCTCCAAGTGTTGCTTTTGTCACTCAGAGGCTGTAAGTGCATCTGGACAACTCCCCGGAGGACTCTAATGTTTATAAACTAATACAGAATCTGATGTTGCCAGTCTGAAAGCCAGATGTAGCTGCTGCTGAAAAAGGAGGCTTTTCTGTCCCTTCTCAATTCTCATGCCTGAACATCCAGAAGGGTTTGGGGAAGGACCTGGACCATGTTACACTGCTGACCGGGACATTTTCATAAGAAGGATTAAGGGCATGTCCACATAAACCACAAGCTGTGATTATAAGCAGGGCTTGTGAGAAGAAGTGATGCCGCTTGCATTGTCATCATGCACAGGGTAAATATTGAGGTGAGTGGTGCTATCTGGCAGAGGAAAACTGTTGGTTTCAACCACCTCAGCTGAGCAAGCATGGCAGCTCTAAATGTATCTGAACATCCTGAGTCTGAAAGCTCTTGTGCAATGCCCTTTCCTAGGATATTTCCAGTCCTATCTGGAACTGCAAAAATCAGTGATGATGCGAGGACAGGTTTTGATTTAGCTTTTCAGTGCTCCCATCTCTGCTTCCCTAGCTGAAACCGGAAAGTGCAGAGACCCACTTAAATAAGCAAACAAACAAGCAAAAAAATAAACAAACTGTTCCAGCACTCCTAAAAAGCTCAGTTTGGGCCTGATCAGGGACTTGGCGGGAACTTGGGAATAGTTTTTGCTTTGAGCAATATTTTTTTGTTTAAGCCAACCCCAATCCATCACACAGAAAAAAATCATCCTCTAATGAGTTACTTATGAGTGTTGCTTTCTGATGCCTGCATATGCTCTAAGACGGGGGGATGGGGAGGGGGGAGAAGAGGTGTCACAGCGCGTTTCCTTCCCACCCTGCTGCTGCTTGCAGGGGGTTCTCCTTGTTCAGTTTGCTCTTTGCAGGAAGGGGCCAGGAGTCCCCCGGGTGACCCTCGCGGAGCTCCCCCGAGACTCCCGAGACAACCGGGCCCCAACAGAGGCTGTGATGGTGCCGGTGCCGTTCTCCGATGGGATCTGCAGGGGAGGCTAAAGTAGCGCGACTGGCCGCAGAGGGGCACTGGCCTCGAAAGTTCCCAGATCCCCCACCGCTGCCCAGAGGGGCAAATAAATAACTAACCTATGGGGCATATCTGGCCCCTGCCCCTTCTGCCACCCCAGCATGGTGAGAAAGATGTCACCCCTGCTCAGGCCTGCTGCCACCGGGGGCTTGCAGAGTGGAGCTGAGCGGGCATCCCCCTTCACATGAGTGCCACCTCCAGCAGCCCCGAAGTAGGTGGCTTTGCACCTTTGTTTATCTTTGCCGGCCACCCCAGTCCTCCCGCCATCACCAGCTCCTGGTGCCTGCAGTCCAGGTAGCACTGTTCAGCTTTGGGAGTGAAGGGGGTTGCACCCCACAGGGCATTTCTAGAGGAGCCCCTGGATTTTTGGAGGAGCAGAGGCTATGCCTCAGGTTCCAGAGGAGAACAGAGGCTAGAGGGCTAGGCTTGAGGACACTATTGCCCTGCATGGTGCCCAGCTTGCCCGGCACAGCCCTTCTCCACCAGTCCCCTCAGTGAAAGGCAAGTAGACTCCACTACAGCTTCCCTGTGTCCCCTCAGACTAGATAGCCAGCAATCCCCAAGGGTGTTTTTAACCTCCCCTTGCCATGTTTACAGTCACAGGTTCAGCTCAGCTCAAACACGTTTTTCTTCAGCTTGGCAGGAGGGTTTTGTTGGGTGTTTCTGTTTTATTTTGCTGCCCTCCTGCCCCTTCGGTGGCAATAAGGTGCACAAACAAGCTGCTCGTAGGTAGCCGAGAGCAGAATGCGAGCAGCCTTCAAATAATAATAAAAAAGAAAGGGTCGGGGGGGGGGGGGGGG
>JASSUY010044861.1:13919-33960 GCA_032466535.1 Forpus xanthops
TCCCTATAGGCCCCCTTCAGATACTGGAAGGCTGCTATGAGGTCTCCATGGAGCCTTCTCTTCTCCAGGCTGAACAGCCCCAACTTTCTCATCCTGTCTTCTTATCATAGCTTCTTACTACTTGGGTTCTCTAAAATGTTTTTGATAAGTCTTTTTTTTTGTGCCACAACAATGAAAAAATAAACTCTGCAGCTTGAGAAGAAATATATTAAGTGTTTAATACTGTTTTATACTAAGTAGAGACTCTGTATACTCTCACCAGAGCCTTCAAATTTCATCTCTTGGCCATGCTGTGTTGTCCTGTCACTACCTTGAAAAGCATTAACAAATTCTGCTTCCTAGATGAACACTGCATAATTTGATCTACATATCTGCCACAAAATGTGATTCAGTATTCACTCACAATACTTGCTTCTTTTAAAGCTTAGCATCACTGACTGCATCCACATGATCAGTAGGGATCATGTAAGAGTATCGCTACAGTAAATGAACAAGTTAAAGAAATGTTTAATTGTGGCAACATTTTCCTAATAAAATTCAAAACTTTGCTTGTAATAATAAATCCTGAAGTTACCAGATTCAATTTTGAAACTATCTTTGTTTTCCTTTGAAGAGGGAAATGTTACACAACCAATTAACAAAAAGTATTTGGGACAAATGTTCTCGGTAGTTAAATATTATTTAGATATAGATCATGGAACCTGTTCCGCAGCTTAGCTAAACTGAAACTAGAAATGTAAGCCTTAGAGAAAAGCAAAAGATATTTGATCATATATGCCAGTTAATTGCTGGCATGTTTTCTACGAACCCAAACTGCAGCAAAATCCTGACTTTCATTTCTAACTCAAACTATACTGCACTGCTATCTCTTAGTTCTCATCTCCTTTGGCCTCTACAATTTGGTAGGCAAGTTGGTTTGTATTGGAGAATACAAGCAGGGAACCAAGCCTGCATTCCATCTAGTTATCAGCTTTTATAGAAGATCCTTCAGCATTTGTTTTTCTCTACACAGCTTTACTGGGGGAAAGAAGGAAGCAGAATTCAAATAATCATGTATCTTCTTCAAAGTAAGTACAAATTGTCCCACTCTGGCACGATGTTCACCTTTAAAATATAGTAGAGAAGAATACTTAATCACCTCATTGATGTCATTACTGTATATACTCATTCTACAGGGTAAACTGTAAACTTCTGAGAGAAAACACTAAGAATTTGTTAACTTGAATACCAAACCACTGTTAAAAGACTTAATGTCCCCACAACTTCTGAACTTGTTTATAACAAAACAACACAACAGACTTCATAATACATATAATATTATTCCCTGCAGCAACTCTAGCACAGAATCCCTTAATTCTAATTCATTGCTTCCATATATATTAAGCACTTTTGCTGTATTAAACCTCCTTCTGTATGATCCAGTTCCATACATCTTTAACTCTACTTCAGGTATTACACAGCAGAACACTGCAAGAATAAATAGACATCTAAAAAAATTCAGAATGAAATACTGCAATCAGAATATTAGGAGTTATTTCTGTAACAACAGCAACTGATAAACAGAGTATTGGTTTAATCTACACTATCCCACAATAGCACTGCAAATACACTGCGGTTTGTAGAGATAAACATAATGCCTTACAAGTCAGCCTCAATAATTACAAGCAAATTGCAAGAACAGCATAAAACATTCTTGGGCCAATTGCTGTAGAAATAGCAGAAAATCATTAACAAAGGCTCAACTGAAAACATTTTCCTCATGTTACATTCATGCTACCTAGTTTGTGTGAATTTAGGAGGCATAGTAGAAATGGCTGAAAAGCGCAACTGATGAAAAAGACTTACTAGGAAACCTGATAATTCCAGCAGTGGCTGGAAAGATCTGTGATAAGCGACAAGATACTTGCAGAAGGCCATTGAGTTTACCTTGTTATTCAGACACACATCACTAAACCTACAAACTAAGGATACTGCACAAGCTCAAATGCTAGCAAGCCTTAGCCACTTTCACACTGGCAGATTAACATTATGGCTACTGTGCTCTGCCCATTGCAGTTTTAAAAACAGCAGAAGAGTATCTGCAAGACATAAAAAAGTCCTGGCAGCTTCAGATTAACAGGGGTTCCTGAATTCCTCTTTTCTCCTAAACTCAAATTGAGAAAAGGTATTTCTTCACTGCACTCCACAATCTACCAGCTCATTGTGGCAATCCCAATAAAATAAAAATATAATAAAATAAAAATAAAATAAAAAACACTACTTCCTCACTTAGAATCTTCAGCAACTCACACCTTCGAGTTGAAAAATCAGTATGAAGAGCATGCTGCTACAGGCTAACCCATCTGCTCTCATCATCACAATGGTATCAGTAAGATTATGATGTTCCTCTTCTTTTGTTAACTCAGAAGCTAAATCCATGGAAATAAAAAAATTAAAGAGAGTTTACCCATGAATTAGAAAGAACCGCTTAAGAGATAATTACCCAGCTGCAGGTTGAATGTTTTTTTCTGAGACTGAAAAGGGTATGGTAGCATCTTGTGATCAGATTACAAGCTGCTGAGCAACATTGTTTGCAACTGCGTAAGTAACATCTGCAAACTTCTGATAGCTGTCAGAGGGGGGGAAATAAAATAAATAAATGATTGACATTCCCCTCAGTCATTCAAAGCACTTTCAAAATTAGCAGGGCTCATCTCAAACTTGGAGAACAGATTATTTTTCTTTATAAATCTGAAAACCATATGAAGTATAGCAACCAGTTCAGTAATGCATAGATGTGCATCAATTTTCGAGGTCACTTGGAGAAAGGGATGGTATTTTGTGAAGAATTTATATGACATTTTCATAAATATGATTAATCTTGAACTTTCACTTTTTCTTCTTAGTAAAGACCCAAAACACAATAATGAGATTTTATTTATTGATGCTTTAGGAGTCCAATGGTCAAAGATTTTAAGCGAAAACTGAAGAGTCAGTACAAATTTCAACTACACAAGCCCTGAACTTGAGACAGTACAACAGCAACCCTAGGAATGCTCAACTCTCAGGGTAGTTTTCTGAGTCAGGCATTGCTTCTCTCTGTACCCTACACTAAGGTGCCACAGACTTTGCACAGGTGACCAGAGGGGGATCTTACCAACGTTTAAGAGCTTGGATTTAAAGGTTTGGGTTTCCAGAGGTACTTTCCAGCCTCAATTACTCCGATTCTTTGACACTTTTGGAGTTACCTCAAACTACAGTGCATGAAGTTGGGGCTGCTCAGCCTGGAGAAGAGAAGGCTGTGTGGAGACCCCATAGCAGCCTTCCAGTATCTGAAGGGGGCCTATAGGGATGCTGGGGAGGGTCTCTTCATGAGGGCCTGTAGTGAGAGGACAAGGGGTAACAGGTTAAAATTTAAACAGGGGAAGTTCATATTGGATATAAGGAGGAAGTTCTTTACTGTAAGGGTGGTGAGGCACTGGAATGGGATGCCCAGGGAAGTTGTGAATGCTCCATTGCTGGCAGTGTTCAAGGCTGGGTTGGACAGAGCCTTTGGTAACATGGTCGAGGATGAGGCATCCCTGCCCACGGCAGGGGTGTTGTAACTAGATAAAGTCCTTTCCAACCCTAACTATTGTATGATTCTACAATGTGCCTGAGGGTATTACGTGATAACAGGAATGCATATCCCAAATTCAACAGGTGTGCAGAACTTCATGTTACCTTTTTTTGCTGCAGTGTCCATGGTTAACTCCTACTTCTAATTTGCCATAATCCTCCTTAGCCCGAAGATATCCCTTGGCTCCTGCCCACATCTCTAGGCAGCTAGCAGCTTTATAAATGCCACAGTCCCTTCAGATGTGCCTGAATTAAGACAGTTCTTAAACTCCGTATTGTTAATCTTGGCTTTAATGCCTATTCTGCCAAAGGTGAATTGCCTGTTCTGTCTTTCAGTACAAAGTGTCTCCTGAATTTTCAGATTTCTTTATATCTTATTAAAAAACAAAACGAACAAAAATAAATGAAACCAAAAAATAAACCAAATAGCTCTGCTTCCTTATTCCCCCTATCTTCCTTCAGTAAACCAATTTGCTATGTTGTCTAGTAAAGGGCATTTGATACTGCTGTGCATACCACAACAGAAACAGTTACTCAGGCAAACAGAAACTCACAAATGCTTGTAAATTTCAGAGACACATCACCTATTGCAACTTTTGGGTTGTTTTTAAGAGTTTCAGTGACCTATCAGCAAAATGCAAATAATACTAAGGCAATAGATTATTCAGTTACAATCCCTACCAGAGGCAAACTTCCGACACTGGAAGAAGCAAGAGAAGCCCTGCCATCTTCCCTCAGCACCATAAAATAAAAAAGAGATACAAGATGATCTGAAACTTCCCTCAAAGACGCTGCACACAGCCTGAAATGATTTTTCAAGACATTCTAGGTTACTAGTCTTTGCCTCACCAGTGGATTATCTCAGCTTTGTGACTGTATAGCAAATGCATTATTAGCTGCTTACATTCTGTACTTTGTATTACAAAGAGAAGACTGTCAAGTCTAAAACACCAGGACAGAACACGTGGAGAATAACTTGGAGAATTCTATGATACATAATGCTATAAAACCTCAGACCTACAAGCAGGACATAAATCAAACTGTGATCCAAAGATGTAAAAACACATCACTGTCTCAGGTTCTCCTTGGGATTTTAATCTTTCTAATTTGCTGGGGAGATGCAGAACGAGGGAGTAAAGCTTACTACTTAGAACACTGCAGAGGACAAAATGTTTTGGTTTGAAGTTACTGACAGGGACCACACTATGTATTTTCATTCCCACAAGGGCAACAATGTTTTGCCTTTCCCTTGCTTGCTTAACTCCAAGTGCAGTTAGGATTTCTCTGGAGTGTACCCATTCTGACTAAGCAATAGCTGTTCAAATTAGAAAAAATAACATCCTACAAACAAGGAACGAAGACTGGCTTCTGTTGTCTCTCCAACTCACCACGCTAAGCAAGGTAGAGAAAACCCTTAGCTTACAAGGTCTCTTATCTCCAATATCCCTCCTCTCCCATTCCAGCATATGGGAACAGTCAGCCTAGCACTCAGTGAAAGGCACAGCTCTAAAAAAACAGATTGCAAGTGCCTTACCTCTGAAACTCATGTATGCACTATCTGCATTTTACAATTAGAATGCCAAGATGCAATTCAAGGGCTATCAAATCACACCCAACTTCTTTTCACTACAGAGGGGCACTAGGGGAGGAACAAGTCCAAGTAAGCAAGTTTATTCGCAGGCACCATTCGCCTATTACAAAATACTACACCAAATAAAACTATATAAACCAGGAAAGGGATATACTATTTAGGATCCTTCTCCCGGGTATGTAGTTTGACTCTCTCTGGCACTGAAAGCCTCACCTCTGACCTGCTTAAGGCTCTTCCATCATGATAGTTCGTTCAACCCATCATATTGGATTAAAAACATTCTTTCGCTTTCTCAGAGTTCCCAAAGTTTTCAGTAGCCTCAAATTTCTCCATCCTCTTCATAATAAAATGTGATCTACTGATGACACCCTCCAAATACTGACAGACGGAATATCATTAGAAAGAGAATATT
This sequence comes from Forpus xanthops, assembly GCA_032466535.1. Classification (NCBI taxonomy): domain Eukaryota; kingdom Metazoa; phylum Chordata; class Aves; order Psittaciformes; family Psittacidae; genus Forpus; species Forpus xanthops. Next base: position 19,520 of record JASSUY010044861.1, read on the forward strand.
TTTACACAAATCGTTTTAGTGCACCCTGGTCCTGATAACAATACAAAATCATGCAAGAGCAGGTGGAGGCACTGATAACAACCTCCTCACATGACCATTTGCCCACAATTTATTAGTTTCTCCAAAATACACTGCCTTAGGGTTATAAATGTTGCAAATGCAGCTGTGGTATGCAAAAAAAAAAAAAAAGAAAAAAAAAAGAAGGAAAAAGAAAAACTCATTTAAGAGTTAGTTAATTCCTTATCTAGAATTACTTGAGGAATTCCTCTGAAAGCAGATACACTACTCACCATCAGAAGAAGATGGAAAATGTCTTGCTATTATACTCAATCATTCAAATATTTGGGCACAAACACCCAAATCTTCCCACTTAAAACAAAACTGTCATAAACCAGTAATTCACAAAGTGAACAGCCAGGCATAAGACCTGTAGCTTAAAGAAAACCAGAAAGAATACAGGTGTCATCTTAAAAAAAAACCCAAGACTAAAAACTGAAGTGTTATGCACTGCTCACAAGCATAGAATGTCTGCCTTTAAAAAATGGGGCGGAGGCTAGATACCTTTAGATGCTCCTAGAGTTTATACTTCTAAAACCAGAAGCAGATCAGTAACACCAGTAAGACCTGCAAACTATAGGTATTTCAAAGATTTGTGGAACTGATGAAATAGTATGAATCCATATGAAGCACTGAGAAATATGAGGTATGAAGGAGGTGGCTGCCCTCTTCCTCCAATTGACAAGGGATAGGACAACAGGCAACAGTCTCAAGCTGCACCAGGGGAGGTTTAGCTTGGATATTAGGAAATATCTGAAAGGGTAGTGGGGTACTGGAACAGACTGTCCAGGGGAACAGTGGAATCACCATCCCTGGAAGTGTTCAAAAAAATGTGTAGATGTGGCCCTCAGTGACCTGGCTTACTGGTAGTCTTGGCAGTGCTGGGGTAAGGGTTGCACATGATGATCTTTAAGGTCTTCTCTGATCTAGTTAACTCTATGATTGTCATCTGCCAAACAAAAAACAAAAAACAAACAAACAAAGAAAAAAAAGTCATTACTAAGATCCAAGCTTTCAAGAGCATTAAAATAGCTACACTCATTTAACCACAGGTCTACCAGATCCAGCATCCGGTTTCTGACAATAGCCAGAAAGGAATGGAGAATATAGGATAGGAATGCTACAGGCATGTAAAGACAACCCTGAATATTCTCCAAAAGGCTCTGCCCCACACAGACACAGACCCCCAAAATCCTATTGTCCTCACCATGTTCAAGTCAGATAATCTCTTCCTCAGATCTAGATTTCAGTAGAGCCTCGTTCTGTACAGTTTGCCAAAACAATGCTTGTTAAATGACAAATCCCAAAAGCTAAAAAGGGCATAATTTCATGCCATATTGACAATAAGACAGTTGTAAGAAGAACAATTTAATACAAGGATAGTTTACCAAAATTGGATTAGCAAGTAAAGACTGTTTAACTCAATCTTGATGTTATCATCCTTACACACAAATTACTGGATGGAGTTTTAAAAATCGGTTTGTAGAAGATAAGAACAGCAGTTACTCCAGGATTTAAAACCTAACAACCTTACCTTGAGGTAAAAAGAACATAGCTCTAAGGAAAAGAACAAGCAAAAATCCCAACTGCCTTAGCTAACTAAGAGTCACACCACTTAATCTAAAAAGATTGAGTGACAATTCAGCCATATGTTACAAATATTTTTTAACAAAAATTTCACATTCATTATTAAAAGACATATAGCATGCAGGTTCTCTGAAGAATCTAGACTGATTACACCCAAATGTCAACAAAAAAGGTTGGGATCCCAGAGAAACTAAGGGTTATAGGATTTTTCACCTACAATAGACTGTGAAGCCACAGTTTATCTGTGTTCTTATGACTGCATTTAGTCAGGAGTGATTATTCTCATTTTTTCATTTATCAATGTTAGTGCCATTAAGTGTAGAAATTCATTTATAATGGTAACTTAGAAATTTACTCCGAAAAGGGAGCTGGGCAGGGTAGGGATTGAAAAGAAAGTATCATGCTTATTGCATGCTTTTGTAGAACTCTGTTTCAAGTCAAAAAAATTCTCTTTCTTCCTCTTAATTGTTCCAAAATTCATCAGATTTCAATTCTGTGAAATTCTCATTTAAGCTTAGCAGAGGAAACAGAATTTGCTCAACTGCTTGTCTTCAAAGGATTCTTTTGACCTTTCAGTTTTTGCAGATTTGTAACACCCACACAAGAGAAACTACCTTTTTACCTTTGTCCTTTGAAATATACTGCTATATTCATTGAAGAGCTATTAAGTGTGATATTCCATTTAAATAAGGAACCCTGACCACTAACATCAGGTTAGTACACAGCAGCAGTCCTATTTCTTTTTCTTTGCCTCTCCATTTATCTGATCAGTTCAAGTGGAATCAGAACAGAAATTGAATAGGGCATGTTTTCAGTACTTCAAGAAGTCCAGACTATTTGATTCAATCACCCCAACACTCCTTAACAGCTGTAACTAAACTGCCTTTATTTATATTTTTAAAAATAATATTTTATATTTAGAAAGCAAAACATATGAAGATCTTCCTGAAAAGGAAGACATATTTGTACTTTAGGGTTTAAAAATGACTCTTTAACTGATACAAATTCATGTAAGAGCATGGAGTTACTACTGTCAATATCTTCTTATTTCCTTCAATATATTTCCACTGATCAGCTCACAAACAAGTGATGTTAACAACAGAATCCTATACTCCCTACCAAATAAAGTATCTATGCCTCTTAGAAAGAGTTGATCCTAAAAAATGAACATTTCCTTTACTACAATATGTAAGAAAGTCAAGTGTGAGCTTACAGCCCAGAAAGCCAATCATATCCTGGGCTGCATCAAAAGGAGTGTGACCAGCAAGTCAAAGGAGGTGATCCTTCCCCTCTACTCTGCTCTCGTGAGACCTCACTTGGAGTATTGTGGGCAGTTCTGATGTCCTCAACATAAGAAGGACATGGAGCTGTTGGAACAAGTCCAGAGAAGGGCCACAAGGATGATCAGGGGACTGGAGCACCTCCTCTATGAGAAAGTTGGGGCTGTTCAGCCTAGAGAAGAGATGGCTGCATGGAGACCTCATAGCAGCCTTCCAATATCTGAAGGGGGGCTATAGGGATTCTGGGGATGGACTTTTCATTAGGGACTGTAGTGATAAGAAAGGGCTAATGGGTTCAAACTTACACAAGGGAAGCTTAGTTTGGATATGAGGAAGAAATTCTTTACTGTAAGGGTGGTGAGACACTGGAATTGTGTTCAAGGCCAGGTTACACAGAGCCTTGGGTGGCATGGTTTAGTGAGAGGTCTGGGCCCATGGCAGGGGAGTTAGAACTAGATGATCTTACAGTCCTTTCCAACCCTAACAATTCTATGATTCTACACGCTGTATTTCCCATAAATATGTGGAGTGACCAAGTATCGTACAGGTCCAATAGAAGAAAAACACTGATAAAGCAGCAACATTAAGACACTGTCACATGATCTTATGCTGTAAAGCAAAACCTATAGGCAGTAAAAGTGAATTTTTACTCCCAGGCAAGTAATAGAAACCACGAGTTCACATGTGTATCAGTTCCAGCTATAAAATACACCTTGGCAAAAATCAGAGTTGAAAATTTTAAAGGCTACTGAGAGTAATCACATTCATACCACCATGTATTCAAATTTTATCTGCAGGAGAGTGTAGCACAACAACAGCAGAGCTTCCAAATGTAGATCACTAACAAAACAGAATTTGCTACACATAATTCCCACTAATAGAGCCTATTAAGTAGTGTTAATTTTATGTATATGTATCAGTCTTCTAGAGGTGAATGAATACTTGCATATTGCCTTCTTTCAAAGTGCCTGGTCAATGCATTTCTGTCTTACCTGAAATAAGAAAATGAGCATTAGCTTTCCCAGTTAATTTTCCTGTGCACAAAACAGGATTTACTTTTACAACACCTTGCATCAGATTGGGCTTTGCTGGAATATCTGACAGCAAATGAGACTTTAGGGAATAGTTTAAGTTCAGTATTCATTTTATTACTGTTGCCACTATGGATAAGCTATCATAGCCATGTCTTAAACAGAAACAGTAAGGCTACAGTTGTTTATTCTTAAAAATTTGTCTGTGATTTATAAACATCTGAAGGTAATTGTCACAAAAGCAGCAGGAATAAGAGACAATTAGCTAAATAGTTTCAGTCTTCCCATTGCCCCCCCTTTTTTTTTTATTCAATTTATAGAACATAATTTTCACAAACCACTTTAATATTACAATTTAAGAGCTTCAAAAACATACTTGGGGAGAAAATTGGGCAATATAAGAAAAAAAAACAGAAAGAAGTCCAAAAATATTGAAAACACATGACTATATGAAAGACTTATTTCATTAATGAGATCATTTTGCATATATAAACTATATACATAGTATTTCTGCATCATACAAGTGGGTTATTTTTAAGAATGCAATAATCTGATCTAATTTGCTACTACGTATTACAAAATTCAATGCAATTCTGTTTATGAGTTAAAAAAGGGTAGACTTCAGAGTGACAGAGAACTTCAAACTTCAGAAAGAAAAAGATTGAATCAAATTTACACATGTATTTTTTGCTCTAGTGAAAATGCATGTATGCACAGCACAGATCGTCTTTTTTTCCATTTCAACTTGACATAGCACACAACTGGCACCTAAGATTAAAATTCTCTAATTTTATTGCTAAAATAAACACAGAAGTGTTGAGCTTGATATTTCACCGGTATTTTTTCTCTACCACGACTTTTTTCTTCCTCTCAATAATTTACTGTAACATCTGTGTAAGTCCCAAAAAAAACTTCAGATATGTAGAAGCCTACCAAACAGAAGAGCCCATCCTGGAGAACACAAGAACTACGGAGATTAAGCTGTCTGTAGAAGAGAGTGTAAGATCAGGTTTCACTGAAGATGTATTTCCCACAGTTGAAAAAGCAAAACAGCTTTCCTGTAAGGCTGTTCCCGTATAACAGTATTTGTAAAATTTTTATATAGCTGTACTAAAGCAAAACACTTCCCCCTCCTCCCCCAATCTCACAAGCAATGCTTCCCCACCTGATACTTCCACATTCTATCACCTCATTCGTTAATTACTGCTTAAACCAAATTATTGGGTTGGGGTAATCACAAGTACAACTACAGGCTGGGCAGAGACCAGGTTGAGAATAGCCCTGAGGAAAACATCTTGGAGGTGTTGGTTGACAAGAAGCTCAACATGATCTGGTAGTGTGCACTCACAAGTCCAGAAAGCCAACAGTATGCTGGGCTGCATCAAAAGGAGCACGACTAGCAGAACAAGGGAGGGGATTCTCCCCCTCTACCCCTCTGGGAGTACTGCATCCAGCTCTGTGGCTCCCAATAGAAGATGTGGACCAGTTGGAGAGAGTCCAAAGGAGCACCATGAAAATGATCAGAGGGCTGCAGCACCTCTCCTATGAAGACAGGCTGAGTGAGTTGGGCTTATTCAGCATGGAGAAGAGAAAGCTCTGGGGAGACCTTAGAGTATCTAAAGCCTTCCAGCACCTAAAGGGAACTACAAGAAATTTGGAGAGGAACTTTTTACAAGGGCATGTAGTGACACAACAAAGAGGAATGGCTTTAGGCTGACAGAGGGAAGATAAAGTTCACATATTAGGAAGCTATTATCTACTGTTAGGGTGGCAAGACACTAGAACAGGTTGCCCAGAGAAGCTGAGGATGCCCCATTCCTGGAGGCATTCAAGGCCAGGCTGAACAGGCCCTTGAGCAACTTGGTCTAGTGGGAGGTGTCCTCACCTATGGCAGGGGAGTTGGAACTATATGACCTTTAAGGTACTTTCCAATCCAAACCATTCAACTACTCTGTGAAACCAAATATACTCAAATATTCGAGAAAGAAGAGATACTCTTTACTTTCATTTTATTCTCCTATAGAAAAGAGTTCAGCTGGACAGCAAACTTAAAAATTTAAAGTTTGTGTAATAACAACTTAACTACTACCAGACCTTTAGTCATCAAGATAAAAATATTATCAATTTCATAGTGCAGTTTGATGTCCTAATTAGAACAAAACTGTTAAATGTATGATCAAAAAATGCATCATGTAGTCAAGCAACCTTTACTAAATGACCAACTTTTGACTTTGCCCAAATTATATAAAAGAAGGCTCAGATTTTGAGGTGCTCACAATAGTCCAAAACTAACACCTTGCTTTTAACATCTTGGTTTGACGTTAAACCGAACATTGCTTGGTTTAACAACAAACCATGTGAAGCGACTATATTACTAAACAACAGAGTCACAAAAGAAATGCTTTATCACCTTAGAAGATCAGAGTATTGCAAATTAGCCTCCAGATAAACAAAAACTTTTGAACACTATATGCATTTAGTCTTAATCATTTCTTAATCATTTTTCAACAGTTAAGCTACTAAAAAGCAGATAGAACACCATTAAAAAAAAAGTGGGAAGTAACATCTTCATTCTTACATTAAAATAATAGTTAACAGATAGAACAATCCTCATTCACTTCCTAAACTTATCCTGTTTAACACCTGCCCTTCATGGCAGCAATTCTAAAATAAAGCCATGGCAGAAAAAGAGCATCATTTCTACCACTGATCTCCATCATGGCTTCTAGAGATTCGCTGAAAGATACAGCAAGGTCCTCAAAAAAAGAGCAAATTTGTTCAAAAGAAATCACAACATGAAGTGCTAAACTTTATTGAAATGCATCACTAAGCAGTTATCCATTCATAATTTGAGCAACATTTCCCAACAAGAACAAATAGCCTGCGTAATTCCATGAAATCACAACAGAGAACAAAAAATACAAACCAACTTAAACCCTACACCAATCACAAGCAAAACCCCTGAAGCACCATCCTAACCTTTCATCTCTTTAATACAAATGGACAGAACAGTGAAGGAACTGCTAGGGGAAAATGACAATTATAACTGAATAAAAGAGCTCAGGACACTTAAATAGCCTGTCTTAAAAGCAGTCTACAACTTAAGGAGCCTTTTTTGGTTTGGGTCCTATTCAGTAATCTTAACTGCTGAGCCAAAAATTCTAAATCTCTATAAACTTATAATTCAAAAGAAGAAAACTGTTCCAGGCAACTTCCTATACTCAGAGAGACAGGAGCAGTGACACCCCAAGGTCTGCTCAGAACACCCCATCTCATGCCATAGACAAAGCTAAAAAATCTACCTAAAATGCCTTCTCAATATAATCCACCATCAAACTCACACTTAACTTCTACCTTCAGGTTTATTAAGCAGAATAGATGAAAACTTTTGCTGTTCACATCCACCAGCTCCAATTCATTTAATGCTTCTGCTGCAGGGAACAGAATACAGGGAGAGTTTATAGTATTACCATATAATTAGAGAGGGCTGGAAATCATGTTTGTTATTTTGCAAGAGGGCTACTTAATGATTATACTCTTTAACCAAGTAAGTGTCAAAGAAAACACTCACTGCTTTTCTACCTTAAAATTGTATAAACAGCATATGACTAGTGGCACATAAAAGAACAAATGCACATCCTGAGCAAAGCAAAAAAACATAAAAATGACATCGCAATTTCAGATACAGCCCAGAATATTCAGTTTCTACCGAAAGGCATAAGCATGCTGTAAATTTCTGTTTCCTCAAATTTTCTCCAATTTGTATTTCTCCAACTCATTTAACAAACCTCAAAGACAAACAAAAAAAGTCAATAAAATAGGCCCATTGATAGAACTCAACTGTATTGTTTCAGCTCATTCTCAGCACAATACCTCATACAGCAAAGATTTTTAAACCACATCTATTTTTCCACTCTTTCAAATTTTACTTATTTACTCCACTCACTACCTTTGAATAACTGGTTATAGTAATTTACATCATTGCACACAATATTTTATTATCTATAATCCTTGAAGGCAGGAGGGCAATTAAAAACCATGCATGGTATCCTTACTTGGTGTCCCATAATTTTGGTAGATTTTCAAACAAACCTCAGACTACTTGCTTGCAAAAACTGACTCTCCAAAGAGCTGATAAATGTTGAAAGCCGTATCTCTTCTAAGAAATTCAGGTAAGTAATTATTAATTATCTGGAAATTTAACTAATCTGCTTTACACTACTCAAAGACCAAGTTGTGTTTTCACTTAATTGTTTTATTTCTGGAAGGGCCTTAACACAAATATCTTCCCATCTCCCCTCATCCATACCATCCACACCATCCATAAGGTCTATATGAGAATTAGTGTCATGCAGTAATACCAGAAACAGCAGAAGACTGTTTTTTAGCCAAACTAGATAAAATACAGTATAAAATCAGGCTTCTCTAATTTAAAACCTGATTTTGTAATAAATAATTTAGCGGTTTGATTTATAATAAAACTGTGGAGCATTAACAGTATATTTTGTACATTTTTGTACTCTTAGAGTCAATCTTCAAGCAACTATCACAGGAAATTCTCTAGCCTACAAAACTGTCCTCAGCAACATTTGCTGTTCAACTATAACCCTACAGAACCATAAACACATACTATGCACCTGCAATATACTTGTGCAATGCAATTAGACAAAGGTATTTTCATGCAACTGTTATTACACATTAAAAACAATCTTAGCTTTTGATGTTTTATTTTTAGACTTAAACTCTAAGTAAAAATGTACTATAATGCCACTTCTGCTGTGGTATCATGATGAAAAATCTGTTCTATATAACTACTAGGTATTGGCAGACATGAAGCAATTCACATGACATTCAAAATTATTTCTGCTTTGCAGCAGAGGAACTTCACCACCACAATCTGCCATATCTAACTAATATGAAAGTCTCCAATTTCTTTTAATCTGTCCTGCAGTTTCTCAATAAATTGGTAAAGTCTAACAGAAAAGGAAAAGGAAATTAGAGAAAATTCACCATCTCACAAATGTAATTGATTTTAAAGGTCCATTTTCATCTTTATCTATGAGTCTATGATTGCACCTGAAAAAAAATTCAGTTATTTCAGCTTCCCAGGTGGGCTGGATTTTCATCCTGAGAGATACGAATGAACACAAAATGATAAAAAAGCCCATAAATTAACATTGCACAAATATATATGCAACATACAGAGCTGTCAAATCCCACCCTTCGAATGTTAAACTGAACTCTCAGCTCCTCAGTTTAAACCTTTAGCATGATATAATCTCTCAGACATTAGTAGCAGAGCACAAGGACTGCTATCCACTGAATAACACTGTACTTGGGCAGTACATCTTGCTCAGGCAGTATTTCACCTCAAGCAGGAAGGTTTAGGGCTATCCACACAGGCAACTTCTCACCACAGCCTTGCACCAGACCCTTCTCAGTCCCATGCTCCACAATAAGCCACACAGTATTCTCTAAGATCCAGTGTACAGGTCTCCCAGTGTCACAGCTCCACATCAGATGAAAAGTCTGTAAAATACGCTCATTTTCATCCCTATCGCTATTCCACTACTGCAACCCAGTTCCCGCTATTTCATTCGCAGCATTGTGTGCAAAACCATCTTTAAGGATAGGAGTAATGTTCACAACAGATGGAGGAAACTGAAAGCACTTGTTTATCTGTACATCAACTTCCACAACCACAAACTACGATGGGGGTGCCATCATACAGCCCACCCCCTACACTCAAGATTTGACAGTATAAAATCCCCACACTCCTACTTTCATGCACTACAAGCCCTACACCATCACCCTTGCACTTTTTACACTACAAGTCATTCTCCAAATTTGGGGGCATGTATGTCTGCTGGATGGTAAAGGCGCATGGAGCTTGCAGCTTGCGCACTTCAGTTGGGACCGTTCTGTTCCAACCATTGCTGTACTTCACAAGGTAAAGAGATCAAAAATAAAACTAATGATCAAAAGCAAGAAGTGAGCAAGAAGTTATATTAAATCATAAGCAATGGAGAAAAATCCAGAAAATAGTTTGACAATCACAACATGAAAGTTACAACCACTGCTATTATTTTATAATCCAAGATACTTAAAAAGCGTCAGAACTAATTTTAAAAAACAAACAAACAAAACAACAAACAACCCATTGATTTTGGAGTTGGAAAGGAAACTTAACAGAATAAAACTGCTCATTCATATTTTCTATGACTGAACAACCTTTTCTCACTCGCATTGAAGCTTCATGTAGCTGATCTAAAAGGACAGTGTGCTTCCTCTTTGTTAATTTCTTTGAAGAGCAGCAAGCTAACGAGCTTGATCTGCCATTCCACTTTCAGTGAAATAGCCAACAATAGCTCAAATGTTATTTTAAGTGAATATAACTGGAACAGTCACACAAAAGGTCACCCATTTTACTGGTGTGGAAAAATACAGGATAGGCCTCCTAGCCTCCCAGGGCTGTTCAGTACTTTGTATGGTCAAAGGCAAGCAGACTTTGGCCTTAACACAAATATCTTCCTATCTCCCCTCATCCATACCTATCATTTGCAACAGAATTTTAGTCACTGTATTTTATGGTGACTTGTATAAACAAATCTGATTTGCCCCAGAAGAAAAACAAACACCTCCTATTATCCAAACTTCTAGTTAAAACAGTCTTAAGTTTCAAATACTTTAATTACAAATATACATGGATTTTTTTCTGAGTTGTATCAGATAATTTGAGTCAGCAGAATCAACTGAAAAACAACTCTGTTAACAGAAGTAAGGCCATGACTGGTTGTTTTTTTTTTCCAAATATGCTGTTCCCTCACAGAGCTTGAGGCAACTAAAATGTCAATGTGTATTGAATTTACTGAAACAGAATTAATGATCTCCTAATGACAGCAACAGCTATTTGGTCAGGAAAAGCAGAGTCAAGTTTCACCTTCTGAAAATACTGGTTATTTACTATTGCTGTGGGCATCCCACACCATCATCTTCACACTGAAATCTGGCTCTATTCATAGCAGTAGCAAAGTTTTTCAAGAAAGTCAAGCAACCCCTTTGTTACGTTGGAAATTGCAGAATTCTTGAAATCCTAAACTGAACACACCATTTCAGCTTTCCAAGTTTTTCAAGGAATATGTCAGTGATTTCAATTCAGTTTGCTGTGCTACAGCATCTCTTTTCTCCCTGATTCCCTTCTGTTCTCTATATGAGATTTGATGTTTGAAGCTCTTCCTGGTTGGCTGTCACTGTTCTTCCTGCATCAACTTCATATTTTTGTCACTGACTTTGTAGGATATGTACAACCTCTTACCCACGTACATCAGATGACATGTTTTCTATTCCACCTACAATTCTCTCCTTCCTTGCTCTTTATGACAGGTTTAAACTGAGCAGCTCTTCTCCCAGTTCCTTTAAAGATAAGGAATTCTTTAAAAACATAAGTTGCACTTCTGCATAACCTACATCAGGGACTATCAAACAGGTCTCCCAGAGTAACTCTGGGTCCCATGTTCACCAATAAGAATGTCCTTATTTCCCTCTCAGAATAATATCCACAAACTACTGCTCCGTGACATTCCCTCATTATGCACAATGCAGTAACACCTCACATCAGCTTCATGTCTTTCCCGCTTTCTGTACTATCCTTATCTTGCACCCTAGTTTGGCAAAAGGCAGCAAATTCCATGATAGGTTGACAGGTTGACCACAGAGGCACAAAGCAAAGTCCACACGTTTTCTTACCCAGTCTTTTCTCTAACTATCTGCCTGTTTCTGTGAGACCTGGATGTCTGCAACACAGCTGCCCCTCTGCCAAAGTTGACTGAGAACTGAGTGAGTGGTTCAGAAGTTCCTGGCAGGATGGGAGGACAGGCTAATGGACAGATGGAAGGACAGATGGAACAATTGCATAAGCAACCTTGCCTCAAACCAAAATAAAAACCTTGAAGTCCCACCTGCTACACAAAACATTTCATCAGCACTAGACACTCCCCACTTCTAGGTTTTCTGTTTTATAAGGCACTGTACTGCATGAAGTCGTAGCTTTAGCCTATAGACTTACCAGATCAACACATTACTGACTCTACATCACGATATGCAGCTAAAGCACTCCATAAATAACTGCCTTTCGACACAAGCTGTACCCAAACAAGATTTCACAGTTAAGTAGAAAAAGAATGGTTGCATAAAAACATCATAATGGCATGTAAATTAAAATAGCCTTTAAAAATAGTGCAAACAAAAAAAGGAGAATTGAAAACAGGATTTTGGGGTGGGTTTTTTGGGCTGGGTTTGGGTTGGGTTTTTTTGTTTGCTGGCTCTTTTTTTTTTTGGTGTTTTTCTTTTTTCTTTTTTTTTTTTTTCCCCTAAGAAATACAAAAACATGCAGATAAAATAAAGACTACTACCAATTAAAGGATCTGCAAAGGCGTCTTGCATTTCAACAGCCTAAGATTGTGTGAAGGGATAGAGAAGAAGCTGTGCTAGATGAACAGATGGATCAGGAAAGTGTGAAGAGGTCCATAAGGTAGACTCAAGTTTTTAAAGCATGAAACTTCTGAAGTGAACACAGACTCATTGTAGGTGTTTACATACAAGGATTAGTTAGGGTGAGGGATTTGAGGGATTTCTTTGGGTCTTTTTTTAAACTCATAAATGTAGGTGGATGGCAGCATACTATGTGCGCATGCCTGCCGTGATGGATTCAGGGACACTGCAGCTCCATCCTAGCCTGACAAATGGGGAAAAAAGAGTGGAAACATTTTTGCAGAGGTTAAGCTAACAACCAGATGACAACATTGTTGATGTGGCAGATTAAGAGTAGCAACAAATTAAAAAAGGGGAGATCCTCCTCAAAAGGAATAAGAAACCCAAAACCAGACTGCATCAAAGCACTTGGCTTCCTTTTAGCAGGAATTATCTTTCAAGTGCTCAAAAGAAGGTAATGTATCAGCGTCATTAAAATGAGCTGAACATAGTGTACATGGGGGAAGGGGGGGCGGAGGGGGGAACTGTCCTGGAAAGAGAATGGCAGTTTAATTTTGCGCAACTCCTTCCTGGTGACATTTTGGGAATAAATGTATTTGAGGAAATACTGCTTTTGAGCAGAAGGTCTAACTAGACATCCCCTTGAAGTCCCTCATCCATCCTTGATGTTAATTATCACTTCAAAATATCCTAAACAGTCCTACTAAAAACAGCAGCAGAAACAAATTCAGACTCACTTCAGTGAACATCCATCTTGCAATAAAAAAAAATATAATTTTTTTAAGTGTTCCAACGTTCACAACTGAAAATTATTAACATTTATTGTGATGCTATGATAATCGCCTACTCTTTAACTAATAAAGAGCTGTAAATCTTGGATAAATTATTCTATAAGTAACCTACCTACCCGTAAGCAAATTGAACTTTTTTTGATCTCAAATGGTACATAACATAAAAACCAAATTTGTTCCAAATTATCATAAATCTATGCCCATCCCTATTTTGCATTCCCGAAACTATATTCTAACAATACAAAAATCAGCCCTTAAGAGCTACCAGTACATCTACCACCAATTTTGAACAACCTCAATTTGAAATAGCAATTAAGATGTGAGATTAACACCAGTTTCATCTACTATACAAAGTGCTGTATGTTTTGATGGTTTTAATATTTCTTCACCTATGAAGGGGGTTACATAAAAATTGAAGTCAGATGGGTCCTAATCCTGCATACACTCCTCTGTAAGTAATACAACTGAAGGTAAACATATGTTTAACTTATCACATGTGCATAAATGTTTGTTGAGAGGGCTTAAGTGATTTCAGGGAATAAACAAAATGCTGCCAAGTGTTCAAAACAAAAAACAGAAGAGGAAACTTTTCCTGCAAATTGTTTTCAGCTACTGTAAAGTTTTCACTGAACACAGTAGGTTAATAGGAATTTAGAACAAGTGTAATGGCGCCAACAAGAGCTTTATGAAGAGCTATGACATATCCCTATCTTCCACACACTTTGGTTTTGCGATTATTTCACATAACAACCAAAAATGCAATCTTAAAAACAAAACAGAAACAAAAAAAAAAAAACCACAAAAAAAAAAAAAATCAATAAAACCAAACCCCAACAACCCACAAACAAAACAACACCATCTTGAAAATGCAGAACAATCAGACTGCATTGTATTTATTCATGGAAAACTGCTCTGATGAACCTGCAATTATCATAGAATCATAGAATAGTTAGGGTTGGAAAGGACCTTAATATCATCTAGTTCCAACACCTCTGCTATAGGCAGGGGCACCTCTCACTAAACCATGTCACCCAAGGCTATGTCAAACCCGGCCTTGAACACCACCAGCCATGGAGCATTCACAACTTCCCTGGGAAACCCATTCCTGTGCCTCACCACCCTTACAGAAAAGAATTTCTTCCTCACATCCAATCTAAACTTCCCCTGTTTAAGTTTGAACCCGTTACCCCTTGTCCTCTCACTAC